>PVJS01029758.1:0-24553 GCA_004027185.1 Glis glis
GTGCAGCATGGATCCTGGATTAGAGACCTAGAGAGACACCCACACCACGTGCAGCATGGATCCTGGATTAGATCACCAGGGCAAGCAGAGAAGCAGAAACCTGGTCAGACTTGAACAATGCTTTCAGATCATGGGACAGCACTGTATCAGTGTTAGTTTTCTGGTTCCCATAATTGTACTATGGCTATATAAGTTGTTTACATCAACCTCTGTCTCATTTTTCTACTCTGAGAGCCTAAATTTACTTCAAAATAAAGAATTAAAATTTAAAAAGCTTTTGCTTTAGCCATTAGAGTTATTTATTTATTTGAATGGAGGAAGGAGGAAGTTGTGGAGAAAAGTAAAAGCCATGAATATGTCTTACTTTTCTAGTTTATGGGGGAAAAATACTTGTTTGCCAAAAAAATAAGGAAATGAAAATTATTCTAAATAATTTCTTTTGCAGTTTAAATAACATTAAGTTAAATTTTGATTACACTTTGCTTTCTTAAAATAAGCACTCATTACTAGTCACCCAAAGTATATAAGCTTTTTTGTTAAATGTAAGTGTTCAATAAATCAGTTACTATTCTCCAAAATAAAAAAATTCCACAGATAAGCAAGCTAATGTTAATCTCAACTAGAGATGACCTCCCTTATGAAAGCTTCATAGATTTTTATAAACATTATTAAATTTTCTTTAATAGGTGCCATGTGGAGAAAGATAAACAATGACCTTTCTGTAGCAAGTAAATCTTTGTTAGAACCACATGTGGTAGGAAAAAAAGCAATGACCTTGAAGTTACACTACTGGATTTTACTCCAGCTCCCCAGCACTAATTATGTGTGTGGCTTTGAATTTGACCTTCTGGGTCTGTTTCCTCATTTGCAAAATGAGCAGGTTAGACTAGATCATATTTATGGCTTCTATCTGCTTTACAATGTTATCAGTTAGGAGTCTACACATCTTCTGTCTCCTTACATAGAACTCCAATTGGAGCTCCCTCTGTACTGACACCCCATAGGCAAGAGCTGTATATAATCAATGACTGATTAAGAAATACAGATGAGCGGGGCGTGGTGGCGCACGCTTGTAATCCCAGTACTTTGGGAGGCGGAGACCGGAGGATCCGGGTTCACGGCCAGCCTTAGCTCCCTGTCACTCTCTCTCTCTCTACCTAGTGAGGCCCTCCGCAACTTCGTGAGACCCGGTTTCAAAATAAAGTATAAAAAATAGGGCCGGGGGCGTAGCGCGGAGGTAGAACGCCCCTGGGTTCAATCCCCGGTACCACAAAAAAAAAAAAAAAAAGAAATACAGATGAGTCAATGCTACTCTTATCAGAATTGCACATTCCGAAATTTCTTAAACTACCGGACACCAGGATTTACTTTATATCCTTGTAAAGCATCAAATTCTCATGTAAGGTTATTAAGGTGAGATAATAAGGTATCTTATTACTATCTGTGATGAAATTCTTGAAATTCCAAGTCCCTCAGAGCTTTAAAAGGAATTTGGGTAAACTGGAGCAAAAGTCAACAGACCTCCCAAAAACTTTGATGAAGTTATATCTGTACAGGGAAGAGAAGATGAGTGGTTTTCATAGGTAACAATTTCCTTAATTTTCAATTTTACTTTTCAATTGTATTCCAAATTTCATCTAAATTCAATGGAGAAAAGCCTAAGGTTGGTAATCATGCACCACAGGCTTATGTGAGCATCCCTTCATCCCATAAACAAAAGCAAATAAATGTCAACTAACAATCACAGGTGTTACCGTAACCATATACAAGAGAAGAAGGTCTCATACCATGAAAGAGGAGTTTTACCGCAAAAAAAAAGAGGAGTTTTAAAAAACATAATGAACAACCTATTGTATACAACTTTTCAAAAAGTCCTTTAAGGAAAACACCAAGATTGAATTAGAAAGAAAAAGCTTCAGCAAAAATACCTTAGTTTCATTTCTGTAACAAGAGCAATGCAGCATACAGTGCCCTCAAATGTCAAAGTAATTGGAACTGAAAACATTATTTAATATGGTAAGCAATATGATCCTCTCTAATAAAACCAAAGTTGGTTTACTTTACAAAGAACTATATTCAGAAAATCTAAGCAATGTTACGTTGCTGGCAGAACTACAATAACTACATTTTTACTGCCTCCTAAAGCATACATTCTATTATCACATAACAATGTTCTTGGAAAACAACTTTAGTATGAGATTTAAAATGCAAAACACATCACTCTTTTTGAGAACATCAAAGTTTAATTTATAAAATGGAAGCTAAATGCTATCATCCAAAATATTAGCAAGAAAACCTCTGGTCATGGACATTCCTGTCTAACCTTTTACCCTCAGCTCCAAACACATATCCAACTGCTTCTGCAATGCATCAACTTGACACATTCAAAACCAAACTCCCAAGTTCCCTCAGAACTTGTTCCTGCTGATCTCAGAAAATAGCAAATCCATCCTCACACCTCATATCCCATCCTAGCAAGTAGTATGTACTTAACTTTCAGAAGATATGCAGAATTCATTTCTTAACACTTCAACCACTACTATCCACGTTCTTGCCACAATTACTGCTTACCTAATGAAATAACCTCCTTGGTCTTCCCTCTGTCCACCACTGCCCCGTCAGTCTATTCTCCATTCCCCAGAGTCGGCTGCTAATAGCATCCAGGTGAAGTCACTCCTCTGCTCAAAACCCCCTCCTGCAGCTGGTCTCAAAAATTTTAGTCTCGAGACTCCACTTCTGAAATGTATTTTTAGGAACCCAAAGAACTGTTGTGCTCATGAGAGTTGTATCTACCAATACTTACCATACTAGAAATTAACACTGAAAAAAGTTTCAATTATTTTTATTCATTTTAAAATAATAAACCCATGACATTAACCAAAACATGTGCACATATGCACACAATTTATGAAAAATAATACATTTCCCAACAACATAGAGAAAAAAGGAACTGCTTTATATTTTTGCAAATCTTTTTAATGTCTGTCTTAAAAGACAGCTAGATTTTTATATCTTCTTTTGATTTCAAGCTATTGCAATGTCTCTGGAAATTATACACTGGTATGAAAATGATGGAGAAAAGGCAGGTGACATCTTAATGATCATGAAGATAGTGTGACCTTACAGATCCCCCTAAAAGGATGCCCAGAACAACTTTGGAGAGCCACTGCTCTAATCATTTCCCCTCCCAGTGTAAAGCCCAGATCCTCACAAAGATCTACCAGGACCTGTAACACACAGGTTCCCTTTACCCCACCTCCTTTCCTTTGTGACCTACTCTCCTTACCAATCCAACCCCATATTCCAATCACAGTTATAGCTACAGCCACACAAGGAATTGCCGGTCCTGCCCTCAAGGTTTGGCAATGACTCTTCCCTCCCTCTAGAAAGCTCTTCCCAGAAAGCAGTATGGCCCACACTCTTACCTCCTTCAAATCTCTGCTTCAATGTCAATTCCTCAAGGAGACCCAGCCTGACCTCCTTATTTAAAACTGCAACTTGCCCCAATCCATTAGAACACCCCAGATCCTCTTAATCCTGTCCAATTTATTCCCACATTAATACAGTCTAATATACTACGTAATGTACATATATATTGCCTATTGACTAGTCCCCACATTAAAATGTAAATTCTGGGAGGGTCAATAGCTTTGTTTTTGCCTTCTGCTATATTCCTAACATTCAGATCCCTGGAAAACACAGCTTGTGAACAAACTTTATTAGGACTATTAGCACAAACTCATGCAAAGCTACAAAACATTCTTATAACTTCACTCAAGCACCAATAGGATATTTGTTGGACAATTCTACTAGCTTACTCTTTCATTTAATGTAACATAAATGTAATGCTCTTCTGAAAAGGGTTCCCTTTCTATATTCTGGGTTTGTGAGGCTCAGGATAGTTCCTAGTAACACATGTTCATTCTAAATTCCTACAGTATATCTCAGATCAAATGAAAAGATAAAATGCACAGGTATCTAAATATATGATTACTCTTAGCCAAGCCCTTAAGGAAAAGGCTGTCCCCTACACCAAGACTATACCATTGTAATGATTCATTCCTTTTTTGCTGTTTCATAACCCCTGTATTTACAGCCAACACAGTTCTGATCAACTCTATGCAAATCACATTTATTAAAAAAGTCGAAAATCTAATAGCCTTTTAATTTCCTAAAAGTACAAACTGTTAGTAAAATGGAACTAGCCTGAATAAAGTATCACTAAGTATTTTTTAACCTGTTTTAATAATCAGTGATACAATATGCTCTTTTCAAATATGCATTTAATCAATATGTATTGTATACTGATTTTGTACCAGGCAGTGGCCAAGCAAAAATAATAGTTGAAGCAGAGTACGCAGGTATGACCTCTTAAAGAAGTGCCTCAACATACTGCAGAAAGTAATTAATTTTGCTGTCTTATTGAATTTCTATTCTTCCTAAACATTCTATAACATAATTTAAGGAAGTTATGCAAATACTACAAGCATTATGTTAGGTTCAGTGGTCATGTGGTTTATATAGGTAGGAGCCAGATGGAGCACTATGGCTTCATTTGGCTGCTGGAAAAACCAAGACTCTAAACACTTAACCCCTCACTTAAATTATTATAAAGGAAAGGAGAATAAAACTGGACAAAGATGAATATTGAGGGACCTGATACATTTAAAAAGTTTATTAACAGATTATCTTTTAATTTGTCCTCCTCAGGTATTTTTTTCAAGTCTTAGTTCTCTGTCTCCTAATCCCATCTTTGTACTGGGCTGATATTTTATGTAATGCCTACAATTATCCAGGCAAATGGGTATTTTTCTTGCTGAAGTTACTTTAATTCAAAATTTCTCAGAGATCATTGAACAGATGTACATTTTAGAGTGGCCACCCTAGGGTATAGACATGCAAATTAAGTGATCTGTTCCTTGAAACCTATATGTACAGCATTTCTTCTTTTTTTTTTTTTTTTTTGCAGTACTGGGGATAGAACCCAGGGGCATTCTACCTCCAAGCTCCACCCCCAGTCCTATTTTTTTATTCTTTATTTTGAAACAGGGTCTTACTAAGTTGCGGAGCGCCTCACTAAGAGCTGAGGCTGGCCACGAACCCAGATCCTCAGGTCTCAGCTTCCCAGGTACTGGGATTACAAATGTGCGCCACCACGCCAGGATTATGCACAGCATTTCTAAGAACAAACCTGTCTCCATCAAGACCTGCCTTGGTAAGGACAAGTAGAAAATCAGTGATATGAAATAAAATCCTAAAAAAAATATTTCAAGCCAGGCGTTGTCACCTGTAAACCCAGTACTTGGGTGGCTGAGACAGGAGGGATCTCAGTTTGAGGCCAGCCTCGGCAACTTAGCCCTCCCTTTGAGATCCTGTTTCAAAATAAAATAGATCTGGGGGAATCGCTCAGAGGTAGAATGCCTCTGGGTTCAATCCCCAGTACTAAAAAAAAAAAAAAGCACATAAATATACTTCAAACAGCACTGCACCATCCCCAACACACTGACACTGGAAAATGAGTGAAATCCAGTCATTGGAGAGGAATCTCTGAGGTGAGTTAGAGATGAATCTCTAGCCTAATAGTGATTTCAAACCATGCCCTAGGAAGATTAAGTATAGCAAGCTCTACCACCTTTAGGTGGATGATTTCATAGGCAACAGAAGGATCAGAAGCACATTAGAAACCCCAGCACAATATTTTTAAGCAAAGAAGTCATAGACGCAGTACAATCTCTCAAAACCAAGCCAATTCACAGGTGCTGGGTCACTAGTAGTAACCATCAGTAAGAAGTACATCAGAGTCAAAATGCACCAAAAAGTGAGCCACTTTAACAAAGTCAGCTCTAAATGGAGTAATTGTTGAAAGAACATAATATACTTCCTCCATTCTGAATATGTTGTGCTGACTTTTCTCTTGTGAAAAGGGGAATGACACTTTCAATCAAGCAAGTTAATCTACACAGTCAACAGATTTCCTCAGAGATGTAGCTACAATAACTAAAAATAATTTAACAAAATGTACGTTAGGAAAGACAAGGCGAGAGAAAAGAAAAACTGTGACCCTTCAAGTCTTTGTCCAGTAC
Source organism: Glis glis (assembly GCA_004027185.1). Classification (NCBI taxonomy): domain Eukaryota; kingdom Metazoa; phylum Chordata; class Mammalia; order Rodentia; family Gliridae; genus Glis; species Glis glis. The sequence goes on from PVJS01029758.1 coordinate 6,084, forward strand.
TTTCTCCCTCTCCCTCTCTCCTTCTCCTCTCTCTCTCTCTCTCTCTCTCTCTCTCTCTCTCACACACACACACACACGGTTCAATCCAGGAGCATTCTACTTCAGCTACACCTTCAGCCCTATTTTATTTTTTATTTTGAAATGAGGTCTTGCTGAGTCGCTGAGAGTCTGGCTAAATTGCTGAGAATGGCCTCCAACTTGTGATCCTGTCTCAGCTTTCCAAGTACCGGGTGGAACTACAGGCATGTACCACTGCACCCAGCTAAAATTCTACTTTTTAAAAAATTCACAGCCGGGCATGGTGGCACATGCTTGTAATCCCAGTACTTTGGGAGGCGGAGACTGGAGGATCCAGGTTCGCGGCCAGCCTCAGCGCTCTCCCCCCCCCCTCCCCGTCTGTCTGTCTCTCTCTCTACTTAGTGAGGCCCTCCACAACTTCGTGAGACCCGGTTTCAAAATAAAGTACAAAAAATAGGGCCGGGGGTGTAGCGCGGAGGTAGAACGCCCCTGGGTTCAATCCCCGGTACCGAAAAAAAAAAAAATTCACAAAGCAGATGACAGCATGACTGTAAATAATAATCTGTGATGAAGAATGGAGAAACTGTCCAAAGTACAATCTTTATTTAAAAAAAAATTATGTTTCAGTCTGCTTCCACTTCTTCATCTTTAAAATAGTTATTCCTGGGACTGGTAGTGGTGGTGCACACCTGTAATACCAATATGTAATACCAATATACTTGGGAGGCTGAGACAGGAGGATCGCAGGTTCAAGGCTAGCCTCAACAAGTACTGAGACTCTCATCAATAGAGTGGAACGCTGTTTCAAAATAAAAATAAAATAGGGCTGGTGGTGTAGCTCAGAGGTAGAATACCCCTGAGTTCAATCCCCAGTACCACAAAAAAAAAGTTACTCCCAACTCAAAGGATTGCTACAAAGATTAAATGAGACTGTGTGTGTCTGTGTGTATAAAGTGGCTAATACTACATATATATGGGTATATACAGAAATATATATGTCCAAAATAGTATTGCTCATCAATATCATTATATATGACGTAAGACTATACATTCAGGAAATACTCTTTTAAAATAGGTCTGAAAGATAGCACAAGCTGAGTATCCCTTATCCAAAATGCTTGGAACCAGAAGTATTTTGAGATTTTGGATAGCCTCAAATTTTGGAATATTTGAATATGTATAATGAGATTTTCTTAAGGATGGAAGCCAACACAATTTCTTTTGCTTGTGTTTCATATACACCTTCTTCACACAGCCTGAAAGTAACACGAGTGCACCTGCATCCTGACAGTGGCCACCGTGTGCATTACACGAAGGCAGATCCGGGAACTTTGCGCTTTGGGTATTCTATCAGCCCTCAAGTTTTGGACATTGGAGCATTCTGGATTTTCAGATTAGGGATATTCAACCTGCATCTGCTATATCTGATAACTATTTGTTATCTGAAATCTGAAGTGGTTTTTTCCTAGACCCTATAGGCACAAAAATACTTAGAAAAACACTCACTAGAAACGCTGTTGGTGAATGAGTCATAAGTGAAGGATGAATGTAACAAAGACAGCTATACTTTCCCAATTCATTTTTCCTAAGCTCTTCCTCCAATATTTAACCATATAATCCACAAAATCTTACAAAGTACTAAAATAAAAATACCATAATACATTCAAGCTTATTAAAAATGGCACTCAAATACTTGGAGCAACAGATCTTTACAGCACTTTTCCCACAATACACTCTTTTTCCTGGATTTGACTATCCTTAGTTTAACCAATTTTCCAGAATTTAAAGTTCTTTTAACCTCAAATGAATTTGGGGAAGAATATTTGGGGAAGGAACATTTTGGCTTGTAATGTATTTGCATAATTTTATAATGTATATTTGCATAATTATAACTCAAAGTCCTAAAAGAGCTATCCAAACAAAAGGAAACAAAACAACTCTTATCTGCTAATATAAAAGCACAATGGAACCATGATTCACCTTACAGCACCCAGATAGATGATTCTGTAATCTTGAGGTAACTGGGTGATATGATGGTTCAAAAACAATTCCAGATTCCTTTCACAACAATCCAAGATCTTAGATACCTTGGGTGTTCTGGGCTCCAGCATATGCAATCTTGAACTAAAACTGTGGCTTTATTTACCCAAATAATAACTGTGTATGGAATTTGGATTTGGCATATCACAAGGAAACCCCTTTTTAAAAAGTAAACCACTTACCAATAGCTATAGGAATTTACTATCAGCTTATGAACAAGTACTTGCACATAGCCAATTATACTTTGATAATCAATATACTAAGTACACAGCCTGCTACACAAAAGTAGTAAAATTTTAATATTAATACACACAATACTTTTATCATTAAAATTATATACAAGTATGTGCAAATTACTTATCTGTAAAAACATTACTCTAGCTTCATCTTAGATGCTAGTTAATTTTCATAAAATTTTAGGTTTTGTCTGAAAGTAAAAGTAAAGCTTTCCACATTTAGATTTCTTGGATCAGGAGTATTACTGCTAACATAATTTTATTTCTCTCACAAAGGCTTAGTATGAAGAATATTAATCTTTGGCTCTATCTGAGTTTTTAACTAGCCACAATCTACTTAATCAAATAAATCCGATGATCAAGTCCCTGCGTCACTGATAAGGCAATGAAGATGTTGACTTATTTTATGTTTTTCTCTCAATGCAAAGTTCAGTGACGGGGAGAAACATTCAAATTTATCTTCAGCATTATAAGCTGAAGTATCTTCTAATACAATCTATCTTCCCTAGGTCTAGCACCTAAAGTAATTTAAATGAAACTACTTTCAATAACAAAGATATAATTACTGGTTCTTACTCCTATTTCTTCTTGGTTTTCACACACTTGTTCTCAAGACCACGGCCTCAATAAGCTACTTCCTGAATACAGAGAATCTGTAATCCTTTTTCCTTCTCCTCTTGCTTTCTCAAACATCAAATATTAAGTTCCCATATTTGCTTTAAAACTAAACTCTTAATTCTACACTAAGGAGAACAGAAATTCTCATCTATACCTTTATTAAACTGTACTGTACCCCCCCAGAAAAATCAATTAGATCAGGGCTGCATATTCAAGCAAAATCTAATAACCTTAGAAGTAATCCTTATTTCCCTTTAGAATCCATAGTTTCAATAATTATAATATGAAATGTTATTTTTATATTTTACATTACCACTTTTAGATTTTAAACATTTACCATACTTGGATAGGTTTCACTTTCTAGGAGTCAGATGTTATTCTCTAAACCTGCAGACACAGCTACCTACTAATGACTATGCATACCAGGGTTAAATATTATAAATAGTGCATGGTGAATCAAGGGTTAGGTTATTCCTAAGAAATGACAAGCATTAGTGACTTGGAGTAAAAAGTGACAAAGTCTAGATTTCCCACCATAAAAATGCCACTATCTTTGTTTAAATTTCATAATATAACTTGCTTAACTATAAGATAAAACAGTAAGGATTGATGACATTCTATTGTTTATGTACACAGAGTTTAAGATTGCAGTGTCTCATATACATGGCAGAAACATGAACTACATGGCATACTCCTCAAAATGCAGTAAATGGATTTCAATTCATTAGACATGTCATGTGCTGAAATATTGAAAGACAGCAATATTTTAAATATTTGACTAAAATGCAAAAATATATGTGCTAAAGTCTACGTATAAAGCTTAAACAACTTTAAACCAACTATCTCTAGCTTTTAAATAGAATACTACTCAAGTGTCATTCATCTGAACTAAGCAGGCCACGCCAAATATCCTATGATTCCTATGTTCTCAATGTCGAAATGGGTGGGTAAATTTAAAGCCTGCTCTCTCAAGAGTTGCTTTATAGGCAATTTTCTCCCAGTATCAAGGTCTGCAATTTCCATTTGGCTGCCAGTTTGCGATTAAATTCATCACCTTTATTACCAAAATGTGCTTTATTCCATGGCCTACTGCACAAGAACTATACGGAAAACATTTTTCACTGCTAACGGCAAAATCATTCTACAGCAACCACCACATCCCACTCAGACATTAGCTTCTTCAACCTGATGAAGTAGTCTGTCACTCACAGGGAAAACCTACAACAATCATGTATTAACATATAGAAACTAATCTTATAAAAATACCATGCTTTAAAATATTAGGTTAAATGTAACTAAACTCCCAATTTTCCTTTTCTTTCATTCCTTTTGTTTTGTTTTGTTTTGCAGCGCTGGGGATTAAACCCATCGCTCTGCACATGATAGGCACTTTATCACTGAGCTATACCCTCAGCCCCAAAACTCCCAGTTTTTAGATTCAGTGTTATTCTGAATGAATTAAATACAAGATGAAAAGACAATTTCAATAAAAAGACAATTGTTTTTATGTTTTAGCTAATTAAGTACCCATCTTTTACTCCATTATTTAAAAGTTCATGGTTTGTTTTATAGTTTAACTTTCACCATCTGGGCAAATAGCCAATAGTCAGAGACACAGGTTTACATAACAATTCTACCAGCCTTTACCTTTCTTAAGGCACAATACAGAGGGAAGAAAACCTGAAAAGAAGTATTTCCCAAATAATGACTTTAAAGCTAGTTGCTATGATATATTTAGAAAAATAATATTGCTCATTTGTAAAATTTAACTTTCAAAGATTATATAATTAACACTTAAACTTGAGCAGTAAACCAAAAATTCAAATATCTTGTAAGCAAAGTTGACAGTATTCACTTTAGAATGTACAGAGGGGAAAACAGAACTAAATTTCACGTTAAGTTATGCCTATAATAAGAGTTATCAAATGATATACTATGTGAACCTAGAAAAATGTCACCTTCCTACTAGAAAATAATAAGGTACTCTCTATCTTGTGCTGGGCATGCCTCTGTTTCATTTTTCTCTCCATACCACTGTATGGCTCCTTGAGGACTAGCTTATGTCTTACTCATCTTTGTATCCCCAGTATCCAGTAAAGTGCTCGATTCAAATTTTTTTTGTTGTTGAAAACCAAATTATAGAAAAAGTCAACATCAGTTTTGCTAAAACTGCCCAGGTCACAAACCATTAAATCAATATTAGTCTCAACCAGCATTTTTTTTTAATGAAATAGAAAAGAAAAATATCAGATTGAATCACAGGTAGTACAGACAACATTATTTCATGGAACTTTCAGTTTAGATATATACAAAGATATCTAAACTGAACATATTATATATATATATATATATATATATTGTATTATGTACAAAGATGCACATACTCTAGTTCATAACAAAGTGTTTCTCTTTATATTATTTAGTTTTTTTTAGACACATGCTATCTTTTTTGGTTCACATTTATATCATCAGAATACAGGTACTGCTATTTAATACCAGTGACTATCTTCACAAATTCAATTGAAAATCCTCTAAATTATCACCACTTGCTCCGGTACTTTCTCTCCTTCCCACTTCTCAGGCTCCAAGCCAGTTTTAAGCACCCACAAAGTAACTAATACTTTAATATACACAGTTGGTCAACATCTGCAGTTATCGTGTAACAAAACAGCAATGTTAATCATAGCCTCTATCCTTCAGTTAATGTACTTCAATTTTAAAAATCAGAAGAAAGTTGTTTCATTTGGATAAAAATGAAATGTGAAAAATGAAAGACTACCATGTCCCTTACCACCCTGGAAAATAATTCAATTTAACTATAACCAAAAAACAGACTTAGTATTTTCTAACTCAGATCTTACTTTCATCTTCCTTAATTACTATCATTCTTTTATGAAATCCATTTCTCTACTCACTTCTTCTTATATTACTCAAGATTTTAAAAAGAACAGGACATATTTTTAGACACCTCTCTTTAACCACTCCTTGAAATTTAGGTAAGTTTATCCTAACCTATAAAACTACAAACTACATCTGTATATCTGTACAAACATGTCTAAATATTAGTTTAGCAATGAATGGCAGAGAATTCAAACTGAGTATTCAGAAGACACCAACTGGCTTTCTCACTTTCCTTAAGAACAATTAAGACTACTCCTATAGAAGGTAGCCATACTACACAAATTATCAGTCATGACATCCCCTCTCTAGAGGGCATCAGGACCAAAGGTACTATTATTAGAAAATAATATAACTTATCTCTATTTCGGCAGAAGCACCAATTTACTACCACTCCTGAAATCACCAGCTTCTAACCTGTAAAATATCTGCAGACCTTTCATAAACGAACTGCATTTACATATATAATGAACGATGGGACTATAAACTTTTAAGATTCTTTCCAGCTTTAAAAATCTCAGATTTCGGTTACATAAGAACTAACTTTTCTTTCCTTGTTTATTATCTTTCATTAAGTCCTGGGGACTGAATCCAGTACCTTCTAAGTGCTAGGCAAGTGCTCTACCACTGAGTTCCACCCACAGCACTCATACACACACACACACACACACACACACACACACACACACACCTTTTTTTCTTAACAAAAATCCTCTGGGCCTTCCAAGCAAAGTGCTAGTCTATCATCCATCCTTATACTTCCCTTTTTTAAAGGCTTCTGCAAACTGTAAAGATCATCAAAACTTCATTTTTTGTATCACTGGACAACTGCTAGAACAACAGAAGGAAAAAGATGGTATCTTATATTCATAGATTAAAATCTAAGTGCAGAGAAAAAACTCAACTGGTTACTGACTTATATCTCACAAAACTACTGCATCAGTGTATCTTATCTGCATCATCGTTTAAATGATCTGACATGTTTCTTTTCAAAATTTAATAATTCCTCTTCCTTCACCCTACAATCCAGTAGTTATCATCTTAAAAATTTTAGACTTAAACCAGGCATATGTTAGAACATGTGCAGATTTCTCTGTGTGTACTGAATTTAAAGCAAATTTCAGTATAATATTTAAATTGTCAGGATTCTCTGTTAATTTTCCTGTACTTAGGAGAATTACATTTTTAAAAACAGCAGGCCTATGTAAATAATAAATACATCTGAATTAAACAAAATTCGATTCTAAAACCATTTGGCTGAACTGTAAGTTCAATTGTTTAATTAAAACCAGAAAGGACACTTACTCTTGCTTCCTTTCAGCTGAGACTTAAAGCTAAGTAATTTTTTCTACCAAAGGATACTTTAATCAGACTTGAACCAGCATCCCTATTCAAAAATAAGATTCCCAAACAATTCCCAAAAAATAAAGAAAATTTTTATTTGTTTCTGGGGTTTTTTGAGGGGTTTTGTTTGTTTTTTGGTGGTACTGGGGGATTGAGTCCAGGGGCATTCTACCTCCAAGCTATACCCCCAGCCCTTTTTTAACTTTTTGTTTTGAAACAGGGTCTCACTAGGTTGCCCAGAGTCTGAAGCTATCCCCAAAACTGCAATCCTCCTGGCTCAGCCTTCCAAGTACTGGGACAACAGGTGTGTGCCACCACACCCAGCTCCATAGGCCTTTATGATCCTCTTTCCAAAATTTCCCATATTGCATCCTCAGGACATTAGTTCCAAGAAGAAAAAGTATTATTTTACCAAGTAAATTCAGAAAATGCTCAGTTAATTCAATTTAACTTTATTTAGTACAGATCCTGGACATTTAATATGCTCACCCCTGCTGCATTCACAAAAGGAATATGCAGCACTTCTTTGACCACAGAGCCCTTCTATTCTTAGACTCCCTACAGAGGCCAGTACACCAAGGAACACACTTTGCCAACACTTCCCTAAAGCCACGCTCAGCTCAGAATTAAATTAGTAGATATGCATTTTCCTTTTCAACCTAAGATTGCAGTCTCTAAAGCCATTACAGCAAAAGCAAAGGTGGAGGATGAAGGAAGGCATACTGGCAAAACTTATACCATAACCTACAGACCAGAATACGCTAACAACACACCTATAGATTAGAGTTTAGACCCATCACTCTAGAATTCACACATTCATTAATCCAGACATCTTCTTCTCCATGCACTTGAGATATTCCTAAACCCAACATAATCACCAACATAAATGTACAAAAAAGGACTGAAATAAATTACATTTTAAGGGTTAAGTCCAAATGCACTATGGGGAAAAAAGGTATAGAAAGCCAAAGTTTGAATACACAAATAATAAAAGTTCAGTGGTAAGATTCCCCCCGCCAAAAAAAAAAAAAAGCAAGAGACAGTTAAAGAAAAAAGAAAATCTGGAAAAAAACGAGTACAGAAAAACAGCAGCAAGCCTAACAATTTATCATACCAATACATCACACTATAACCTAATGCCCATACAGAAAGGAGACAAGAAAATCTAGACCAAAACCAAAATATGGAGGCAGATGAAAGGAAGGGGGGTGGGGATTTTATGAAAAAGATATAAAAAGAAAGGCCTTAAATGGGTCTCCCGGTATCCCTAGGACAAAACATAAATGCCAGATATTTAACACCCCTCCCCCCAGAATATTTACTCTACTTCTTACTCAGAATGTTCTGGCTCCCTTACCTTTTCCCCACTTAAATCTCATCTGTTCTTCGGGAGCCAGGTGAAAACTGACCTCTTTTCCAGAAACATCCTATAATCTCCCCAGCCTAAAGCAACCTCTTTAGCACCAAGCTTTAGTCCTCTTGTTATGAGTCTATTACCTTATATCACTTTTCATATTATCTATCCAACTAATTAGACAACCTGAAGGTAAGGAATAAATCTGAATTTTTGGTGCATCCCTCATAACATCCCACACATAATATGCACTCAAATATTTGTGAATAAGTGTCATTAAATACAATAATAAGTAAAAGCTATTATGTGAAATATGCAACTCTGACATTATTCAAATATTACATGTTGCATCATAATAATCACTTTCTTCTTCAATGCAGCAAAAGACACTGATTTAAGATTAAATGTATTGAAAAAAGTTTGGTGTTCATAGGGCCTAGCAACTTAATAACTTAAGGCTTTTTAAAAACTGAGTCAATGAACTTCTAAAAGTATTTGACGTTATCATTCCAGTGGAGAACAGTTAAGCAACTCTACTTAGTACACCTAGACAGAGTAAAACATTAGCATAAAAACAGATACTACTCCAGGATAGAAAATGGTATATTTTAAAAATAAAAAGAAAGCCCAACGATAGTACTACAGGAGAACCCAAATTTTGCTATATCCATTAATACAAGGGGTTAAAAAAAGATTAGAAGAGAATTCACCAAAATGTTTAATAGTTATCACTGAATTATGGGCGATTTCCACTTTTAATAGACACATTTAGGTTTTTTTCCCATAAGATGAAGAATATTTGTTATAAGAAGAAAATAAATTTGTCACTGGTTTTCACAACACAATTTTTAGTGATTACTAGAGAAAAAAATTCAAGCTTCTCATGAGCTCACAAACTTTAAAATATTGTTTAAAAATGTATGCATAAACTGGGCATGGTGGCACACATAATCCTAGTACTTGGGAGGCTGAGACAGGAGAATGGCCGGTTTGCAGCCAGCCTTGGCAACTTTACAAGGCACTCCACAACTTAGTGAGACTCTGTTTCAAAATAAAAAATAAAATAAATAGGGCTGGGGGTATATAGCTCAGAGGCAGAATGCCCCTGGGTTCAATCCCTAGTAAAACACACATACACAATATATGAAATTGACCAGTCTTACCTTTTCCTGAATAGTAGTAACTCCCATTAAGCTTTAAAAAGAAAGTGCTATACTTGCTCTCTATCCTCACCACCACTTCTTCCAGGGTGGAAAAGAAGACACAAACTGTGTTTCCACCAAAACGGGGCTAAAAATGGTTGGACATCCAGCCAGGCATGATGGTGGCATGCCTGTAATCCCAGTACTTGGGAGGCTGAGACAGGAGGATCGCAGGTTCACGACCAGCCTCAGCAACTTAGTGAGACTCTCAGCAACCTAGTGAGACCCTGTTTCAAAACAAAATACTGAAAGAGGTCTGGGGGTGTAGCTTGGACATAGAATGCCCTAGTACCATCAGGAAAAAAAAGTTTGGATATTCAGTTCTCTACATTATAAAGCAAGAGCAGAAAAGAGAGAACAACAGTCTGGAGGAAACAAGTAAAATGCAAGTTGTTATCAGTTCCACAAAGGTACCACAGTCAATCTTTCCTCTCTGGTTCTCCATGTAAAAACAAAAAAGGTATATTCCGCCGGGCGTGGTGGCGCACGCTTGTAATCTCAGTACTTTGAGAGGCGGAGACCGGAGGATCCGGGTTCGCAGCTAGCCTCAGCACTCTCTCTCTCTTCCTCTCTCTCTCTCTCTCTCTCTCTCTCTCTCTCTCTCTCTCTCTACTCAGTGAGGCCCTCTACAAATTTGTGAGACCCGGTTTCAAAATAAAGTATAAAAAATAGGGCCGGGGGCGTAGCACGGAGGTAGAACGCCCCTGCGTTCAATCCCTGGTACCGCAAAAAAAAAAAAGGTATATTCCTTTAAATTGTAAGGGAAGAGTTGCTCAGGAATATGATGAATAGCAGTTATTAAATTTATTATTTGGGGTAATATGTAAATTGTGGTATTTCTTCAAAGAATTTGTCTTTTTGTTGGGATGTTGACTGTATTAAATGTTAACTGGCTTAGGATTTTTGACTGATTACAGCTATTTTCTCAAATAGTTCCCGCTTTTACAGCTTCCTTGTTTGAAAGATCATTTTCATAGGGGATTAAGTCAAACATATTAAGAAGTATTTATTTACACATTATCTGTGTGATTCTAAAATTTAAAACCAGGCAATTGATTCCTGTTTATTTTGTGGTACTGGGGATTGAATCCAGGGGTATTTTACCTATGAGCTACACCCCCAGCCTTTTTAAATTTTTTTGCGATACTAGGGATTGAACCCAGGGGCATTCTACCTCCAAGCTATACCCCCAGCCCTATTTTTGTTTTTGATTTTGAAACAGGGTCTCACTAAGTTGTGCAGGGACTCACTAGGTAGCTGAGGCTGGCCGCGAACCCAGATCCTCCAGTCTCAGCCTCCCAAGTACTGGGATTACAAGCGTGCACCACCATGCCCGGCTTATTATTTTTTTATTTTTAAAACAGGGTCTCACTGCGTTGCGGAGGGCCTCGCTGAGTTGCTGAGGCTGGCTGCGAACCTGCAACCCTGTCTCAGCCTCCCAAGTACTGAGATTACAGGCATGCGCCACCACACCTGGCTTGATTTCTGTCTAGAGTTCAATTTCAAGTGCTTAAAGGAAAAAATGGCATTTTACAACTGCCTTGGAAGTATTTAAAAAAAGCTCAATATAACAACTAGAAAAAAAATACACACACATACATATAAATATGTATGTACGTATATAGTTTTGTTTTGTTTTGTTTTGCAGTACTGGAGATTGAGCCCAGGGGCTTTCCAATCTACCCTCCCAGCCCTATTTTTTTTTTAATTTTGAAACAGGGTCTCACTAGGTTGATGAGAGTCTCACTACCTGCTGAGGCTGTCCTCGAACTTGCGATCCTCCTTTCTCAGCCTTCCAAGTACTGGGATTACAAGCATGCGCCATGATGTCCAGCTGAAAAATCTGTTTTAAATGTACTAATCATTAACAAAAGCATACTTTCCGAGAATACTGAAGAACATAAGTGAGCAATATTTCTTCAACAGCTACAAATGAGTATTTTAAAGCTAAATATGTTACTTACCTAGCTAAAAACACTGACAAGGAATACTATAAACTATAGTAATAAAGTGAGATAAGATATCTTTTTATTGCTGATAACTTTTTATTACTACAATAAAACTCTGATCCCCAAAAGAACTTTCTCTTCAGACAACCTATAATAGTAAACATGACACACACTTTTTTCTGACTTACATTAATAAACAGAAACCAAGCCAAGTGTGGTGGCACATGCCTGTAATCTCCGTACTTGGGAGGCTGAGACAGGAGGATACCAAGTTGGTGGCCAGCCTCAGCAACTTAGGCAAATTCTTTAAAGAAATACCACAATTTATTTACATATCACCCCAAATATTAAATTAAATAACTGCTATTCATCATATTCCTGAGCAACTATTCTCTTACAATTTAAAGTATAAAAATTTTCTATTTTGGCAAGAGTTACCTCTCAAAACATTTTAGTCACTAAATGCTTTCTTTTGTGTATTAGTATCCCCATCTGCTGGAACATAAGTTCCTAACAGATTCTTGAAGACAAAAGTTTATAGTAGAGATTTTGCAACTACTCATAAGTACAATTTTAAAACTTAATTTCTATCTTTGAGCTTACTCTGCTGCATGAGACTTTAAAAGCTTTAAAGAACCATACACATTCTTTTTACTGACATTATTCAGGATTTACTAAATTAGAATGTTTTACCTCTTATTTTCTCTGTTCCTAGAATTCATGGCTAACTTACAAAGCAATAATCTAAAGAAAACTACTATTTCCTTTAACGATAACTATCTTTCTGGATTATACTACCATTAAACAAACACACACATACATGCACACACTGCTAACTTAGAAATATGTGTATATTTTCTCCTCTAATTTCTACATGAGGCAAAAGCTAATAGAAACAGTCAGTAAACAAAAAGACTTAGGTAATAAGTTACAAGTCAAAAACAAGATTTGGTAAAAAATAAACTTACTACCCATTAAGACCAAAAAAGAATGAATTGTAATAAACTAGAAGAAAAAATAATTAGCTACATATGCCTATAATTTCTAACATGTCTAACATGAACAAGACATATTCACTAATTTTATTATTACTAATATTATTGCAATTAAATAATTATGTCATCAACAATAACATTACTTTGGTGTTAGCAAAAAAAAATGTGATTATAGAATTAACCATAAATAAAGTGAATATACACACATGTACTCATAATTTTTTTAAATCAATATTGCATAGCTCTATCCACAGAAAATGGATTGGGAACAACCTCAGCCTGACAACAATGAATATACTTAGTACCTAAATCCAAGTCTTTAATACCATTTCCACTGAAAAGAACCCTGAAACAATGGTTAATTCTAGCTGTGAGACAGTAAAGGCACAAGGGGAACCTGGGACATCCATCACACTGCCCCAAAAAGATTTCAAAAGATACACAAGCCAGTTTGATTCTCACTGGCCAATGTTGTGGCAATCTGAACATCAAAAACAACAATCACAGTTTATTTTAATATATTCAATCTATGAAATCCATGATGAGCCCATTAATAATGGTCACGAAAGTGAAAAAAGAAAAAATCCATTGGTCACATTTGAGGCAGCTTGGCAAACCAGCACTTTATAGCAGGAACCAATGGATAAAGAGTTAGAAGCAGCATCTATCTGGCTTTCCCAGTAGGCCTTATTTCAAAATAGCAATACATTTCCTGTTGGTGATGAAGGCTCTTCTTTTCAAAGAATACCAAAATAATAACTGTAGAAAGAATAACAGAATTAAAAACTCATCTAGTCTTCATTTACTGCCCACTACCCCTCCATGCATCTGCCTTTCCAACTCAAGCTATGCACACTTGCAGACAAGGGTCGCAGCAGCCGTCAGAACATTCTGACCCTGCTCCACTTCCCCTTCCCATTCACTTCTTAAATCAACTCAGGCTCCACTTACCAAGAAAACCTTAAGATACTTCAGCTCAATGCCACTTCTGAATTACCACAGTGCTAGTAGTCTGTGATTCTCTGCACAAAAAACCAGCTGATATTCACATGAATAAATTTCCTTTCTCCCTTTTTCATTTCTCCTTCCCTACCAGCTGCTTTGCTTATCTGACTGTTCATTCTATCCTAAAGAACCTAAAGAGGCTGACAGAAATTAGATGCTGCTACCTTATAGTACGATCAACTCTGCTGCATGTTATACCCTTCAGCCTCAGAATATCTGAATCTGAGGGTGGGAAGGTGGTTAATAATTCCATTTACAGACGAAGAAGTTCGGGTTCAGAAAGGTTAGATATCTTGTCCAAAATCATCAAGTTGAATTAACTGCAGTCAGAATTAGAACCCTCTAGTCAAAGAACTCTTCCACTTCACCACATGATCTCATTAGCATAAGACAAACTCCTATCATCTTGATGCTGGCTCACTGTGTGCACGTGCAGGCACACACATACTGAGTGTGGGAACAATGAAGGCAAGATTGCAACCATGGTGGTAGCAGCAACAAATGTACAGGATTAGATACAGATAATTTCAGAGTAATTTTTACTTGTGTGTCCTGGATTTGGAAATTGTTTTTTTTTTTCTTAAAAAAACTATTCACCTGCCATGTAACAACTGTATCTGAGCAATACGATTATTGTAACAAAGCAAAGAACTGTAACTCATACTTAACTCTTTCACTTTTTTTAAATGAGCAGTTTCCTCCAGGTGTCTGCCTCAGGAACTGAAGGTAGTGGTTACCTAGTGCAGCACCCATTTCCACTCAACTCATAACCATCTACCTCCTGGTCTTCACTCTTCAGTCACCTCCCTGATAAAATCACTGGCTCATTCACCCTACACAGACTTAAAACTGACTCAAACCACCTACCATTCTTAACAGTCTTCCAATCAAAAAATGTTGCTTCCTCTTGAGTAGGTATGAAAAATAATAGTTTTAAAAACAGCAAAGACACTACTAAAAATACACTGAATTTATTTATATTGCAATACTGAAAGAACTGACTGGAAGACTGTTAAGAGGCTTTTGTTCAAGTCAAACATATCACAGAATTAGCAGAAAGCCATTTGCTTACTCTTTATGTTCTTAACCTAAGGCATGCAGTGAGCAGCCCTGTCTTAGCATATGGAAAAAGTTTTCCTCCCCTCCAGTTCCACTTACAAGAGCGGCACATCACAAAACAGATCACAAGGTGAGAGTGGCTGCTGCTCCTGCTCTATCCAGACCTCGGTCTCTAACCTATGATACGCAGATGCGCTTTGACTTTCAGATCCTGCCAACGCTGAAATATGATCCTGACGTTATTTTCCCTACATATAAACATATTTGAGAAGAAATGTTTGTCTTCTAGTTTTCTCCTATACATCTCTTCAAATACTATTTGTAATTTTGAGACCCCATAAAATACTATAATGAAAATTTATGAAAAAGTTTGAGATAAAAAAATTGCAAGCAAGTTTTATCACACATTTTCCTAGTTCTCTTAAATTGAAATAAACACATTTTTGTTGTCTATTTTTTTCTTTTTTGGCACTGGGGATTGAACCCAGGGGCTTTCTAACTCCGAGCTACACCCCCAGCCCTATTTTATATTGTTTATTTTGAAACAGGGTTTTCACTCAGTCACCAAGGGCCTCACTTAAGTAGCTGAGGCTGGCCACGAACCTGTGATTCTCCTGTCTCAGCTTCCCAAGTACTGGGATTAGAAGGGTGTGCCACCACGCCCGGCTGTTCTTTAATTTTTCCCCTATATTTCAAACCACAATATTAGCTTAAAAGTCAAGAGTTTCTCCAATAACTTGCTAATGACCAGGTGGATCATGCCAGTCACTTTTGTGTGGGGGGGGGGGTGGCAAACTGGGGATTGAACCCAGGGGTGTTCTACCTCTGAGCTACACCCGCAGCCTTCTTTTCTTTTTTTTTTTTTTCAACAAGGTCTTGCTAAGTTACCACAGTGTGCTAGCCTCCAACCTACAATCCTATCTCAGCAAGTACTGAGTATCTCAACCTGCAATCTTTCTATTTCCCAAGTACTGGGATCACGGAAGTACACCACCATGCCAGGCAATGCCCAGTCTTTATAATAACTTGTCTACACTAACAGCAAGAGCAAAGTTTTTACTTAAGGCCTGCTATTCTTTTCAATCCTGGGGCCAAAGATATTCCACTATTTTAAAAACCTTCCTCAGCCAGAAGTTAAGTTCCTCATCTGGAACTTAACCAGCTCCAGCACCCCATCTCCACTGTCATGTCCACTGCATGTGCGCCTTTACAGACATGAATACTTGCACACGTGGGTGCACACACATGACCTGATATCATGGCCAGAACGTGGGACCATTTTATGGATTCAACTGCATTTTGATCCAACACAACCCAACCTGACAAATTCTGCTTATCATAAAAAAATGTGACAAAAACGGTACAGTAAATTGATTTATTTCACTAGCCTCAAAATTTAGTTCAGTAAAAACATGTTATAATCAATATATGAAGCACCTAGAAAATATCAAAATTTTGTTGATTTTGTTAGAATTGATAGGATTGCTAGATTTTTTTAAACTACAGCTTCTGATTTAAGAAATGGAATAGTGAAAGCATTAAGTATATAATCATTTTTACTTACTAATTTAAAAAAACCCTAAATAAATGATTTCCGCAAGCCGCATGTGTGAGATACACACACTGGGGTTGAACTCGGGCGTTCTACCTCCGCGCTGCACACCCAACCTCCCCAGAACTGAATTACAGGCACGGACCACCACACCCAACAAGCTGCCTACTTCTTCAAAATTCATCACAAATCTTTAAACATTGTTACTGCTAAAGCAGAGTCCATTCCTTTTAGGAAAGAAGAGATGAGCGTCAGTTAACTAAAATTTTCAATTTATCAGTTTTCTAAGTAATGGCTTCAAAATTAGCTTAAAGACACACCTATGTTTTAAAAAATTATTTGTATTAAATGTCAGTCTGCCACATATGACTGTACTTAGCTTTCTTCGAAATTAATACTACTCATATGGTCTTTTTTTATCCTGAACACACCAAAGTCGTGCTTGGGTTTTGTTTGATAAGGATTTTTTCTTATTTATTCTGCTTTGCACGTAAGACAAGACCTATATATTGCTTTTCATAGGTAAATAACTTTTCAAAAAACTTACCTATACACTTCTACAAATGCCAAAAACTTTTAAGTGATGAGATGAGCATTGACAGTTTTTCTGTATATAGACTGATTTATTTTGGTATGAAAACTGGTTAGAAATACACTGCTTAAATAAAGCAATGTTATCTAATTCCCATTCATACCAATGCCAGTAAAGTCAAACTAAGATTAAGCACCAATAGGACAAGTACTACAAATAGCATTGAGATTTCCAAAAAAGTCATTTTTAACAAAAATACATGTACCTTTTTCTTTAAGTGTCCAAAACTATCACCAATCATTACATACTTGCTTAATTTCTTATCAGCATTAGAACTGTTTCTAATGACACCTCCATATTTTCATTTAAAAAAACTTACGAGCACATTCCATTTCTAGAGGAACCAGAAATAGTGGTGGCGTACACCGGTAATCCCAGTACTCGGGAGGCTGAGGCAAGAAGATCGTGGGTTCAAAGTCAGCCTCAGCGACTCAGTGAGGCCCTGTTTCAAACTAAAATAGGACTGGGGGGATAGTCCAGAAGTAGAATACCCCTGGGTTCAATCCCAAGTAAGAAAAGGAGAGAGGGAAAAGACTATAAGGTATCATGGTATCTATTAATTGAACAAATGTCTCATAGTGTCCACATGCCAGGCTCTAAAGTGGACACCTTCAAGGAACGAATCTTAACAGGGTACACAGAAACAGAACAGATGATAATATTCCAGTGTGAAGTGTGGTGATAACTACACACAAAGTAGCACCTAACACAGATTGGGGTTGTTATGTATAGACCATTTCTTAACACAATCATACCAACATACCCAACTGTATTATGATAAACTTAATACTTTTTCTTTTTTCTAGCAAATGAAACTAATGCTGTAAGAAATCTTACTTGGATACCAAATAACCTAGCTATTTTGCACCCCAAAACTGAAATGCCAATTTTTAAAAAGGGCATAGAGCTGGGCATGGTGGTGCACGCCTGTAATACCAATACTTGGGAGGCTGAGACAGGAGGATCAGAGGTTCCAAGCCAGCCTCAGCCACTCAGTGAGGCTCGCATCAACTTAGCGAGACCCTGTTTCCAAATAAAAAATAAAATAGGGCTGGGGGTGTAGCTCATAGGTAGAACCCCTCTGGGTTCCATCCCCAGCACCACAAAAAAAAAAAAAGACATAGGCATTCCCTAAAAGTTATCATTACTAGAAAAAAATTATTGCAGTTAAAATACACAGTGAACTGTCTTAATGTCATATAAAGGAAGGGTTGGAAAAAATAATGAAGTCCTGTCAACCATGTAAAGAAAAATGCAACAGTTCGAATTATGACCTCCTGACATGGATCCACTATCTCTACCCATTAGCCTGATAATAGATTCTTAGTTGACAAAACGAACAAGGGAAAGTTACTCAATGGGTTTTAAGTTATCAACAAACAAAACCCAACAATGTCACATTCTTCCATCTCTGACAGAAAAAGGCAATTTTTGCATAAATTTCATCATCAAATAAATCAAACTCTATTAGTTATGTTAAATATCTTAAGTAAATTAAACTGTAGTCCAGTTTTATAAAAAGCTTCCTCTAGCCGGGCATGGTGGAGCACACTTGTAATCCCAGTACTTGGGAGGCTGAGACAGGAGGATCGCAGGTTCACAGCCAGC
>PVJS01029759.1:0-24552 GCA_004027185.1 Glis glis
GGCACACGCTTGTAATCCCAGTACTTGGGAGGCTGAGACAGGAGGATCCGGGTTCACGGTCAGATTCAGCAACTTAGGCCCTCCGCAACTTAGTGAGACCCTGTTTCAAAATAAAGAATAAAAAATAGGGCTGGGGGTGTAGCTCGGAGGTAGAATGACCCTGGGTTCAATCCCCGGTACCACAAAAATAAAAATAAATAAATAAATAAATAAATAAATAAATAAATAAATAAATAAAAGAAAAGAAAAGAAAGAATAAAAAATAGGGCTGGGGGTGTAGCTTGGAGGTAGAATGCCCCTGGGTTCCATCCCCAGTACCACACACACACAAAAAAAAAAGTCATTTGGAAAAACAAAAGGGATTGGTGAAATCAAAAGCAGAAGATAGGCCAAACATACACAAAGCACAAATGGTAGATAGTAATGTAAGACAACAGTAGTCCTGTACAGAATTGGAAGGGCCTCAAAGAACTGCAGGGGGCACAGTGGCTTCGGCGGGGTGGGCCGCTGCCTTTGATCCTCTGGAATGTTCGGAAGGGAAAGGCAAACTTTCTCCTTTACTACCTTCTCCTGCCGGCATGAGGAATATCTGGCTCTTGTTCTATGATCAGCATTAAAACCAAAGGTTAGAGCATTGAAGTTAAGCTTGTGGATTGGTTACCAATTGGAAGCGGAGTGAAATCTGTTCTGGGCTGGCTGTTCCAGGAGCAGCAAAGTGACTGCACTCTATACCCCAGCAGGTCACAAAGTACAAGCTGTGCTTATGCAGGGCCAAGTTTAAAGTGGTATTTTCCTTCACCCCTTTATTCCACTATTATACAAAGTAAAATTATTTATGAGCATAAGCGTTTCAGTTTCATTGTTTTCCCTATTACTAGAACAGCTAGATTTTCTAATTTTCCCTTTTTGCCCTATTTTCTTTATTTCCAATCTAGTGTCTATAGTATTATTCTTATAAGTTCATTTTTCAGTGTTTGTTTATATTAAAATAGCTATGATTTGTCATTCCTTTTATTATACTGCTCCTTTTTCTGTCATGTTTCTTTTAAGACAAATCTTTAAAATGATGCATTTATTACATAGACCACATCTAAAATGTGATATTTCATAGGTAAATCATAGCAAATGATTTTTAATAGTTGAATTTGCATGTGTGTGTGTGTGTGTGTGTGTGTGTGTGTGTGTGTGTAGTACTGGGGATATAACCCAGGGGCATTCTACCTCTGAGCTATACCCCAGCCCTATTTTATTTTTTATTTTGAAACAGGGTCTCACCAAGTTGCTGAGGGCCTTGCTAAGTTGCTGAGACCAGCCACGAACCTATGATACTCTTGTTTCAGCCTCCCAAGCACTAGGATTACAGGCATGTGCCACCATGCCTAGCTACCTCTGTTAAAATACCATGTGAACAGGTGATTTAGTAATGCTAAGTTATTTATTGAAGCTAGCAAACAAAACTATACTAAAGAAACACAAAGCTTTAAAGAACAAATATGTAATAATCCGTGTAATTATTTGAAGAAAACCCAATGATAGTCTATTTTGTCATGAACCATGAACAATGAAGTCTAATATTTTACACTATTGAATTTTTAAAGTTGAATAATGTTTTTAGAATAGTTCAATAAAATAGGTAGGCTTTAAGTTTCTTTGACCATAAAAAGTTTTAAAAAGGGCTAATTAACCTCTTGGGCTTTTAGTTGTGTCTAAATTTTGAAAATAATCCTCTAGTAACTCAGATTCTAAGTAGATACTAAACTTGGTATGTATAGATCTATGTGGGTCTTTTACCTGTTAAAACTAGATTTCATACTCTGTGTACTCAGGTTAAACCTTGAAACATTCTGAATTTCACCTGATGAAGGTAATGAAATTAAGCAGTAGGTAAGGATTGACCTGTGTGTGCCCTCATGTATCCATCTGTACCTATCTGTGTTTAGGTACATCTTTCTGTCTCTGCCACTAATTGTGCCATGTCCTCTGTTAATATGTCTATAGTTTGCTGACTTTAAATAAATACCCTGGTGTGTACGACATTATCACATCTGTGACCAGAGAAGGGATGTAGCCAAGGTCCAGAAAGCACTCTCTGGAAATATCCCAGGAACTCCAACAGGCTTACACCTGCATTGAATTCAAATCCTAAAAGGGAAAAAGTAAAACCTTCTGCTTGTACAACTTCATAATAATGCTTGCCAGGAAAATCAAGAGCAAGTCCATTTATAGAATCCCAGAGCTAGAAAAGATGTCAAGGTTATTTATACTGTTACAGACGTAGAAACCAGGTCCTAAAGAGTCTCTAACTCGCTCGTGTTCACACAGCAAGTTGGTGGCTGAACTGGGATTAGCACCCATCTTGTCTTGGTTTTTCAGGTTAGTGCTCTTTCCACTATGCAGTGGTCTCCAACTGTTGTGACTGAGTACTCCTAAACAAAAAATATGGAGGACATAAATATAGACATATATTGTTTATTTATAGATTCTGTGTATAACACTGTATAGTCTCACTCGATGAAATATTCAATTGTTAAGAAAATCTTAAAAGCAAATTCAATTAAAAAGGAGAAAAGAAGTGCTAGTATTTCTTTCTACATCTCCATGGCTTGCCTCTGCAGACGCTCCACGGTGGAGACTATAACACCATGTCACGTGCCCATAATGACTCTGATACTGATTTGCCATTCCTCAATCCGAAACTGAGGTTATGAAATCATCCCAGTCCAGATAAAATGAAACATAAAAAATGAATTGAACTTAATGTAAATTAAAATCTGGTTCCCTAAACTTATGTTTATAATCATCGTATAAGTTGAGAAATTGTCCTCGATTTCCCTAATGAGTAAATTTATTCACACTTACATTGAATATGGATCTGCTTAATGACTATGTTACATTCTGAAAACACAGCACGTTTCAGAAAGATGGTGCACTGTGGGCATTGTCTTTGCAAACTTTACCCACCCTCCATGCTCATGGTTATGCTGCATGATTGGCGTCTCTATTTGCCTATCCCAGTGCCTTGACTACCCAAGGAGGACGGTCCCAGTTATCTCTGCATTCTCAGCCGCACTGTCTCCAGTCTTGATGCCGTTCAGTAAAGACTTCTTAAAAGTAGTGGAATCAAGATTCCTCCTCCTGCAATCATACCCTAGCTCAGTGATTCTCACCCCTGGTTTCACACCAGCATCAGCCGAGGAGCTACTGGAAACTACAATGCAGAGGCAGGATTCTCAGTGTGATGGAATGAGTGGGTCGACAGTTTCTCTTCTCAAAAAGCAATGATAACCAGGCACATTTGTCAAAAACTCAATTAGGACTCTGAAAATCAAAGGCATACACTACACTGAGGAGTGTTTATTCCTAAAAAAAAAAAAAGGCCTGAACCTCACGTATGAGCAGTGGTAGCATGTGGCATTCTTGCCTACGTGTCTCCCACCCACCACCCCAGCTTATTTATTACCTAAGGTGAGGAAAAGCCTGCAAAGGAGAGTTCATGCCAGAGGTGCTGACTTGATTTGGAGCAAAGCATGATAAAAGTTCACATCCAGCAGCACTGTGAGAAACAGTAGCAATCTACATGGCAAATAAGTAAGGGAAGACCAGCAGCTCAGCTGGCTGGAGGTTGAAATCATGGACAGGGCAAGCAGCAGCCTGGTATATGAGCCAGAAATCTAACAGGAAGATGTGGGAAAACAAGACAGCATGGGGAGCCCTCACAAGACCTCTATCCACACCTGTGCAGGGGAAAATGGGGAGGGTCCTTTTCCATAGATCACTGGATTGCTATAAGCCTGTGCACATATGCAGAGAAAAAGCCAGAGAGCCTGGGGTTAAGCAAATACAGGATTTACTCACAAATTACCTGAACTTCAACTGTACTCCCCAATGCACATACAGATCTATTGCCAGATGTTGGAAGCTTTACTGCCTTACATGTTTGGGCACGATGTCTGACCCTTCGACCACAGGTCGGTGTGACCCTAGGAATTCAGGCTTAAGAATGAGAACAAAGCCGGGCTGGTGGTGCACCCTTGTAATACCAGTACTTGAGAGGCTGAGACCAGAGGATCCGGGTTCCCGGCCAGCCTCAGCTACTTAGTGAGGCCCTCCGCAACTTAGTGAGACCCTGTTTCAAAATAAAGTATATAAAAAAAAATAGGGCTGGGGGTGTAGCTCGGAGGTGGAACGCCCCTGGGTTCAATCCCCGGTACTGCAAAAAAAAAAAAAAAAGAATGAGAACAAGAATTCTAAAAACAAAACAAAACTGAGCAGAGACATCTTTAGCCACACAGTGCTAGGTAAAGAGATTCTACTAATATGTCCAGGCAAATTAATAAAACCAACTACAACAACAACTGGGGGGGAATCAAAATCCAGAACTGTGACAAGATGTTACCCGACATGTTCTACTTTTAACAACAAAAAAGTATGAGACATATCAAGAAATAGGGAGATGTGATCCGTACCAACAGAGAAAAAGCAGCAAATAAAAATTGCCTCTGGAAGGTCCTTGATGTTAGATTTAGCAGACAAAGACCTCAAAGCAGCGATTACAAATATGTTCAAAGACTAAAGAAAACCATGTTTAAAGAATTAAAGGAATGTGTTACAACAATGACTCAACAAATAGAGAATGTTAGCAATGATAAACGACAGAATGCAGTCAAATGGACATGCTGGAGCTGAAAAGCACAGGAATTGAAAATTTATTAGAGGAATTCATCAGCAGATTTTAGATAGAGGAAGACGGAATCCGTTAAATTGAAGATAGAGATTATCCAATCTAGAAAACAAAGAAAAATTAAGAGCCTCAGAGACCTGTGGGACAGTGTCAAACACACAGTATATAAGTCATGGCAGTGCTGGAAACAGAGGAGAGAGAAAAGAGGAGAAAACTATTTTTGAAGAAATAATAGCCTAAAACTTCTGAAACTTGATAAAAAATATTAATCTACAACTCTAAGATGCTCAACAAACACAAGTGAAATACACACAAAGAAATACACACACCTAAATATATCATAGTCAAACTGTTGAAAGCCAAAGGCAAAAAGAAACCTTGAAAGCAGTAAAACGATTCATCATCTACAGGGGAACAATAATACTGTTAATGGTGACTTCTTACCAAAAAAAAAAAACTTCCCAGAGACATTGATACGATGTATTTTAGTGCTCAAAAATGTCAATTAAAAACTTAACACTAAGCCAGGCATGGTGGCGCACACCTGTAATCCCAGCACTTAGTAGGCTGAGACAGGAGGATTGCAGGTTCGCAGCCAGACTCAGCTACTTAAGTGTGGCCCTCCACAATTTAGTGAGACCCTGTCTCAAAATAAAAGAATAAAATAGGGTTGGGAGTGTAGCTCAGAGGTAGAATTCCTTTGGGTTCAATCCCCAGTTCCGCAAAAAAAAAAAAAAAAAAAAAAAAAACTATACTGAGATTCCATCTAATTCCTGTTAGAATGGCAGTCATCAAGAATACAAACAATAACAAATGCTGGTGAGGATGTGGGGAAATAGGAACTCTTATGCAGTGTTGGTGGGATTATAAATTAGAAAAACCACTATGGAGATCAGTAGGGAGGGTCCTCAAAAGACTAGGAATGGAACCACTATATAACACAGCTATACTCCTCCTTGGTATCTTTCCAAAAGAATTAAAGTTAGAATCCTATAGTGATAGCTGTATACCTATACTTAGAACAATTACAATAGCCAAATTATGGAACCAGTCCAGGTGTCTGTCAACAGATGAGTAGGTAAAGAAAAAGTTGGTATATACATACAATGGAATTCTACTCAATCATAAAGAAGAACAAAATTATGTCATTAGCAAGAAAATGGATGAAACTAGAGAATATTATGCTAAGTGAGATCAGCTAGTCTCATAAAGTAAAGGGTTATATGTTTTTCTCACATATAGTGAAAGCTAGATATAAAACAGGAAACATAAGGGACTTTAAATAATGTGGAGAGAGACCAATAGAGTAGTGGAAGGGGCTTAGGGGAGGGAGAAAAGGAGGGTTAAAAAGGAAATAGTTGAAGCCAGGTGTGGTGGCGCACGCTTGTAATCCCAGTACTTGGGAGGCTGAGACCAGAGGATCTGGGTTCGTGGCCAGCCTCAACTACTTAGTGAGGCCCTCCACAACTTAATGAGACCCTGTTTCAAAATAAAGAGTAAAAAATAGGGCTGGGGGTGTAGCTCAGAAGTAGAATGTCCCTGGGTTCAATCCCCAACACTGCAAAAAAAAAAAAGGAAATAGTTAAAATAATACTATGGCAATTTATGAAGGTATTACTACCAATTTCGCTAACATATATGGGGAGGGAGAAGGTGGGGCAAATGTGGAAGGAAATACGCCAAGAGCTGGGAATCCCAGTACTTGGGAGACTGAGACAGGAGGATTGCAGGTTCAAGATCAGCCTTAGCAACTTAGCAAGACTCTCAGCAACCTAGTGAAACCCTGTTTCAAAACAACAACAACAACAAACAAAAGGGCTGGGAGTGTAGCTTGGAGGGAGAATGCTTGGTAACACACACACACACACACACACACACACATCTATATCCAATAAGACTATCCTTCAAAACTGAAGGCAGTGTAAAGATATTCCCAAAGACTAAGAATTCACAGCTAGCAGACTGCCTTACAAGAAGTGCTAAAGGAAATACTTTGGGCTATAAAGAAATGACACCAAGTAGTAATTTGAATTCATGCTAGAAAAAAAATGAAGAGCTCTGAAAGTAAAACATTGGATAAATATAAAAGATGGTGTGTGTGTATGCACAGTAACACACACACACACACACACACACACACACATACACACTGACATATTTCTCTTCTCTTGAATCCTTTAAAATACATAAGATTATATAAAATACTTGTCACACTGCATTTTGGGGTTTCTAACATACATACTTGTAACGTACGACAATGGTACAAAGAAAGGGGGAGGACAATGGAGCTATATTAGAGCAAAGTTTCTATGTCTTACTGGTATGAAGTTAGTAAAAATATGAAGTAGACAGTGAGAGTCTAGATAGCCAATTGATATTTTATAATGGTGCCAAGAAATTTAATGAGGAAAGGACAGTCTTTTCAGTAAATTGTGCTGGGATGATTGAATATTCACACATTAAAGAATGAATTTAGAACTTTATTCAACAACCCACATAAAAATTAATTCAAAATGAATATAGTTTGAAATATGATTAAACATGAATAAAAAATAGGTCTTAGAAGAAAAGATGAGAAACTCTCTAAGGTGTTGACTTGGCCAAAGAGTTCTTAGATAAAACACAAAAAGCATGATTCAAAAAGAAAAAAAATTGATGAACTAAACTATATTAAAATTTAAAAGTTCTGGTCTTTGAAAGATACCATGAAGAGGATGAGAAGACAAGTCACAGAATGAGAGAAAATATTTGCAAACATATACAATAAAGGACTTACATTCAAGATATTTAAGTAACTATGACAACTCAATACTGAGGAAAAAAATCCAATAAAAAATGGCCCACAGAACAAGCCAGGCATGGTGGTGCATGCTTGTAATCCCAGTACTTGGGAGGCTAAGACAGGAGGATCTCAGGCTTGGGGACAGACTCAGCAAATAGTGAGACTCTCATCAACCTAGTGAGACCCTGCTTCAAAATAAAAATAAGATAGGTAGGGCTGAGGGTGTAGCTCAGAGATAGAAATGCCCCTGGGTTCAATCCCCAGTACCAAAAAAAAAAAAAGGCCAAAAGATTGAATAGTCAATTCATCAAAGAGGATATATATAAATGGACAGGAAGCACATAACAAATGGTTGACATCATTAGTCATTAAGTGAATTCAAATCAAAACCACCATCAGACTCCATTACATACTCACCAGAATAGCTATAATAAATAAGACAGAATTTCTGTCTAGGGTTATCAGGGAATCCTTTGTGGAAGAACTGGACATTGGAAATGGGTAGGACGTCCCAGGATGACAGAGAGGTATATGCAAAAGCTTGAAAATAAAAGCTTTGTTTTTGGCTGACTTATCTATGTGGTATCATTTGACTTTACTGAATGGCCACAAAAAAGGCTAAACTCATTTTTATTATTCTAATACTTTTCCTTTAAAATGCATCTTTGAGCTTGGCCCAATGGTACATGTCTTTAATCCCAGCCACCCAGGAGGCTGAGGCAAGAGGATCACAGTTTTGAAGCCAGCCTGGGCAATTTAGCCAGACCCAGTCACAACGTAAAAAAAAATTAAAAGGGCTGGAGATGTAGCTTGGTGGTAGAATGCTCCTGGGTTGCATCCTCAGTACCACAAAACAAACAAACCTGCAACTTGATACACATATACATACATATTTACAACCTAATACTGTTGCATACACACACAACGCTCAGCTGTTTTCCAGAAGCCAACGAGGCAGTGGTTTTAGTGAACTGTGGCTCCTCTCCTTGCTGTCCTTGCTCCAGTTGGCCACCCCTCTATAGGGCTATTGGCATCTGAAGTGCTATCACTCTCATCTTCAGGACCCCATGGAGAATCACTTGGAGTTTGCATTTTCTTTTTTCTTTCCCCTTTTCTATTGGCTACGTTTCCCCTTCTTGCAAAACTTTAAAGACCACACGTTCTTGGAATGCTGTGGAAAGGTTGTTTTGCATCTATTTTTGAGTTAGAGCAACTTTATTTTGTGCCCCTGCTTTGATATGCACATCATGTTATTTATTCTTTATCTGGAAACAGGGTCTCACTAAGTTGTGGAGGGCCTCACTAAGTAACTGAGGCTGGCCTCGAACCCAGATCCTCCGGTCTTGGCCTCCCAAGTACTGGGATTACAAGCGTGCGCCACCACACCCGGCTCACTTTTAGTTTTTAAAAAACCACTTAAGTAGGAATATATCCACATTTTCCCCTATGGATTACTTTATCTTTTCCCATGATTTACATTTCCATTGGCAAGTTACATTTTACTCTCCTTTTCAGTAACTTTCAACAACTACCGTATAGCCATAATCTAAGAGCAAATACCTGAGGACCTAAACCATGTCCAACCATGAATGTAGAAGGCTCATGTGTTCTAGAAAGAGCAGATGGATAAAACACTGAGAGATTTAAATCTTATAGTTCTTATCTATCTTTCAGGTTTTATCCATTTCTGACTATTTCAGAAGTTAATGTAAGCAGACTAGATTATGACCCATTTTTAAGCAGTAATGAAAGAGTTTACTCCATATTTCCTAGACATTATGTTATGTAAGACACTTGACAATAGTATCAGGAGCTGCCTGATGGCATCTCAGGTTGTCTCTTTGTGGACTGAATTGTCCTGGGTTTGTAGAAGTTCATGTAATTGGTTTATTTACAAGGTAGCCCAGGCACTCCCATCCAACCTCACACTGGGGAGGGTCGCTGTGGTTGACTAGATGTTGCAAGAGAGTTACCTTGCTCATTTGAGGTGTTTCTACTTTCTTACTTTATCTGGAGAGACTTCTGTGGAAAAGGCCAAGCTGTTGCAATAGCCCTCTTGGGCTTTCAGAGTCCAGAGGTCTCTGTGGGGAAGTTCAGTTACACCCACTGTCTGGTCAGCAGGACGGTGCTGACTTTGTGGAGGTCAAGGCCGGTGGGAACAGAGGTAGCATTTCACCTCTGAGCACAGGGAGGTGACCCCTTTGTCCTTCCTACACCTTTGGCTGACTCATTCTATTGCCACTCTATGAAAGGACATGCCTTCCTTCTCCCAGCATGACTCATCTGCCTACGAAAGACGAACGACCTTCTGCAGGCACCTTGTATCATCTAAACTTAATTTAACTGGCAAAAGAACATGACAAATAACATCTTCAATACAGAGGAAAACAGAGGAAGCAAAGTATTAATCACTGTTTGCTGGGCTCCTTTCTGTCTCTGTGGAAGGAGGAACATGACTTAGATGAAATTTTGGTCCCTTCTTGCTTTAATATTCCATAGTTCTATGGATCTATAAATTGCCAATTATTTGAAACTGGTATTACCACGAGTGAGACTCCTAGTGCTCTTTCCCCAAATAAACCATGCATAAGAGCAGGGAGAAGAGATTGATACTTGGTGAGGACTATTCTCTTTGGATTCAAGGTTGGTCTTTGGGATTCAGAACATAACTCTATCACTTTTTTTTTTTTTGCGGTACTAGGGATTGAACCCAGGGGCATTCTACCTCCAAGCTATACCTCCAGCCCTATATTTTTATTCTTTATTTTGAAACAGGGTCTCACTAAGTTGTGGAGGGCCTCCCTAAGAAGCTGAGGCTGGCTGCGAACCTGCAATCCTCCTGTCTCTGCCTCCCAAGTACTGAGATTACAAGCGTGCACCACTACACCTGGCTATCACTTTTTAAAGAAGTAACTCTAGATTTTCTACTTTTGTTAGATTTTCCTCTGACCTTCTACCATATAGGAAGTAATGTGTGACATCATTTTGTTAGTATCTAAATTCTGAAATACAAATCCCAGAATGTTTTATTGATTTTTTGTTACCCAAAAACTGTGATTTTTCCCCAATATATGATAATTAAAATTTATTTAGCAACAAGGCTATAAGAACATTTCTAGAGGAAAAAAAGGTAAGAATACTGCCTTAGTCCATTTTCTGTTGCTATAACAAAATACTACAGGTTGGGAAATTTATAAAGAATAGAGGTTTTCTGACATCTTCTCCATCTATTCCCCCATCACTCACCCAGCCCCTCACACTGGGCTCAACACCAGTCCTTCCTGTAAGGCCTTCCAGTGGCCGTTCTGATGCCGGCTGTGTCTTTCCCCCAGGTAACTTCATGGCTAAGTCCCTCAGCTACTTCCTATCTTTGCTCAGATATCAACCTCTCCAGGAGGCCCATCTGCCCTACTTAAAATTCCAACCTAGACACTCCCACCCCACAGGCCTGCTCTTTTTTTTTTTTTTTTTTGCAGTATTGGGGATTGAACACCCCCGGCCCTATTTTTTATACTTTATTTTGAAACCGTGTCTCACAAAGTTGTGGAGGGCCTCACTAAGGAGGGAGGGGGAGAGAGAGAGAAAGAGCTGAGGCTGGCCGCGAACCCGAATCCTCCGGTCTCCGCCTCCCAAAGTACTGGGATTACAAGCGTGCGCCACCACGCCCGGCCCAGGCCTGCTCTTATCTTACTCTGTTTTTATTGCTTCCACAGCATTTATTACTCTCTAGAATAATATATAATTCTACCTAATTCAATATAATTAAGTGTTCAGTAATTTATCCCAAGCACCTAGAGCAGAGCTTAGCACCCAGGAGAGACTTGGTAAATACCTACTGAATGAATGAACTAGTGAATGAATGATGCCTCAACCTCATGGATCGCTCCTGGTGAACCATCCACTACACTAAACATCTTCCATGATTAGCTCTTTTAGACCTCACAACATGAGGGACAATCATTTTCCTCATTTTACACAGATGAAGAAACTGAGAGATTAACTTGCTCATCTGAAGTCACAAGGCTCATTACAAGTAAGCACAGGCCTGCTTGACCCCAAAGACTTTCCATGTCCCATTATGCTATAATGTCTGAAAATGTATATGTAGAAAATCAACACTAATCAAATGCTAATAGCTGAGGTTGAGGCACAAAAATGTCCACAAGGCAAATTTCTTTGGTAACACCATTTGAAACCATATTGGAGCGGGAGATGCAACCAGTTTTTAAGCTCTCCTTAGCTCCTACTGTGTTTAGTATTTTGTTTTTAGCACTGGTGTCTTCTGTCTGAATTAGTATGGGTTTGAGTGTTAGCATAGTCTTCATAAACTCTAGTAGTTTCAAAAGAGGTTAGTACCAGGGCACACCCAATGGGGACTGGTAAATGTAACACAAATGTAGGTGAGGGGCATGATTTAACCTTAGGGTGCCCTGAGAAAGTCACTCAAGCTTTAGTGTTCTCATTACCAAACTGGTGTCATTTGGAGTCCCTTGTAAATCTGTACACTGATTCTAAATAGTGAGCTAGAGTCTATAAAGGTTTAGGTTTGACATTCATAAACATCCCTGAGATTTTCTTTCTTGGAATTTGTGACCTTCTATCTGTTTTTTCCCTGCTCTAAATTTTGTTTATATTAGTGCTCAGTGGCTTTTCCACAAGAAGGGTAAATAAAAGGGAGTATGATGCAAAACTATGTATCAATGCTTCAAGAAAAATCTGGTAGCTGGATGTGGTGGTGCACATCTATATACCAGCTACTTGGGAGGCTAAAATGGGAGGATCACTTGAGCCTAGGAGTTTAAGACCAGACTGAACAATATAGAGATACTATGTCTCAAAAAAAGGAAGAGAGAGAGAGAGAGAGAGAGAGAGAGAGAGAGAGAACAAAGAAAAGAAAAAATTAAAACATAAAAATTTGGTGGCAGTTTTGCCATGGGGAGTGGCTGACTCTAACTGGCATCAGGAACCTATGGAAAGGCGGGCACTTGGGTAGGATGGGGATTCAGACAAGTACTTGGTTACTTCTTAGAGTAATGAAGAAAAGTCATTTAATCTTCTTGGTCTCCAATTTTTTTCATTGGTTAAACGAGATGCTAATTTCTATTTCTCCAAATTGTTGGAAAGACAGAATAGTAAGGAAGATGAAGTACCAAATCGTATCACATGGACTGAATTTTAATCTGTTTAGAATGAGACAATTAAATGTCTACCATTATTATAGAGGGTTGAGGGATAACTAAATTCTTCCATCCTCCAAGAACTCTGTTCTGTGTTGTTCTCTGATTTTAAAACTTCATTCTTGAGACTGGGGGTATAGCTCAGTGGTAGAGCGCTTGCCTAGCTTGTACAAAGCCTTGGGTTTGATCTCCAGCACCACCAAAAAGAAAAATAAATCAAAGAGGTAAAAGTTCATTCCTACTTACCAAGTACAACAAAATATTCCTTTGATTATTTTCTTCTTAATGTGTGATCCAGCTTACTCTTAAGAATGGAAGGTCCTAGCCGGGCATGGTGGCACACGCTTGTAATCCCAGTATTTGGGAGACTGAGACAGGAGGATCACAGGTTCGCGGCCAGCCTCAGCTACTTAGTGAGGCCCTGTTTCAAAATAAAGAATAAAAAATAGGGCTGGGGGTGTAGCTCGGAGGTAGAATGCCCTGGATTCAATCCCTAGTACTGCAAAAAAAAAAAAAAAAAAAATGGAAGGTCCTTTGCTTCTACAATACCACATTCTCTATAAACATCTACATTATTTTATCTCAGTCCTTATACTATCAGTATTAGGAAAGGAGTCTTCAGGTCACACACTGGGATGTCTGGAACTCATATGCAGACTCTCTAGCGCAGTGACTCTGAATTTTAGTGAGTCTCCGAATTCTTGAGAATTTGATGAAAGCTACAGTCCCTCTCTCCAGAAAAAAATACTCCTCTGTGTATAATTTCGTACACCATGTCAGACCATCCAAGACCCTACTGAAATCCACTTATGGACACAGATTAAGAACCCTTGCCCAATGGTGGCAAAGTGGTCACGAGTGTCATTTCTCCTTTAATTTCTGGTAATATTTTGATTAGTAGTATAAAACAATAATCTTGTCCTTCATAGAGGTTTTGTGTTTTCTTTACCTTAGATTTTTCTTCCCCTGTGATCAAGAATAAAGGCATTGGAGTGAGACTTCCAGAATTTATTTTATAACCCATAGCTCAGAACACAGTCAGTAACCAATCTGTTCTATAACCACACCGACACCAAGCAAGCCATTATTCCTAAGACTTACTAAGGTCAGCCAACCCCTGCGCCCATATAAACCCCACAGTTTCCACTTGAACTCTGGAAATCTACCTACAAAGCAGAGGGTAAAAATAGACCCAGCCTAGTGCTAACATACACTCTGCAGAACTGCCTTTCTACCTCCAGGGCCTTCAAGCATCAACACTGTTCACAATCCACAGAGATATTTCATTTAGTGGGGGAAAAGTCATTGCATCTTGAATAAACTTAAATACAACCTAAAGGAATTAGGAAGACTTTGAAGTGTTCAAAGAATATTATCTGCACCTGTTAGTTCAAGGTCTAAAAACAGAAAGACTAAAATACTCCAGGATGAGGTTGGCCTTCTTCGTTTTTCATGTTGCAGGATACAAAGGAAAGAAGGCAGCATTGGCATTTTCTTCCCCACCCTTTTTTCTAGCTCAACAAATTTCTACCAAGATTGAGTTGTTGAGCCATAGCCATTAGTAAATAGCTACCTACCAAAGTCTACACATAGCAAGATGCGATGTTGAACATGGAAAATGACTGCAGGTCCATTTCCTACAGAAGTTTATTAGCTAAGGCTTTTTATAGCTAAAATGGCTAAGTCTTCCAAAGATTATATAGAGCAATGTTTTCTGAATAAAATATACTCAAGAGTTCAATTACTAATGTTTAATGTAATGTATCAGGTAATGAATAAATATGAATATTACTCATATGGCTAAATGAAAGCTATAAAATTGAAATAATTTTTTTTGGTATTGGGAGTTGAACCCAGGGGCACTCTAACTCTGAGCTACACCCCCAGCCCCATTTTATTTTGAAACAGGGTCTCACTAAGTTGCTGAGAGCCTTGCTAAGCTGCTGATGCTGGCCTCGAACCTGCAATTCTCCTATCTCAGCCTCCCAAGTACTGGGATTACAGGCATATGCCACCACACCCAGCTCTAAAATTAAAATAATTTTAACAAAATTTATCAATAGAGTGCTCGCTTCGGCAGCACATATACTAAAATTGGAATGATAAAGAGATTAGCCTGGTCCCTGTGCAAGGGTGACATGCAAATTCGTGAAGCGTTTCATATTTTTAAAAAAATTATCAATAGAGCTGAAGAAGTAAAGATCATTTTAAAATACAAATTTATAAAATTCTAAAGACCATTCCACACTCGGGAAACAAAAGTGTATAAAAAGTTGTGCTAACAAGTGCATGCTAATGAAAATACCCATATTCTATAAACCTGGCACAGTCAGTCCAAGAAAATGGATATTTAAAATGTAACCCTCCTCTATTACAAGACAGCTGCTTTCCTAAATGAGGTCCTTGAAAATATCTGTGGAACATTCTTCAGAACGGAGCGGTGCTATCACGTACACATGGTGTTAATTCCTCCCAGCTTTTCTTTGGAGAGCAATTCATTTGAAGTAAGTGTTAAAAGACATGAATTCACCTTAGCAACAAAATTTCCATATTTGCAGCCAACATGAGATCCTTATGAATTTCCCATGGCAGACTATGACCTATGAAAATGGGATTGCAAAATGATCCTGTTCCATTTTAAATGGAATTCCAGAATGATGCCATCACACATTCCAGGTAAACCCTCTGTTACTGAACCTCTCTAGTGTAAGCTCTCAGGAGGTCACTGTCACTGACAAAATGACAGCTGTAAACCAGGCGTGGTGTTACGCGTTTGTAATCCCAGTACTTGGGAGGCTGGGACTGGAGGATCGCAGCTTCGAGGCCAGCCTCAGCAAGTAGTGAGACTCTCATCAACTTAGTGAAACCCTGTTTCATAATAAAAATAAAATCGGGCTGGGGGTGTAGCTTGGAGGTAGAATGCCCCTAGGTTGAATCCCCAGTGCAAAAACAAAACAAAACAAAACAAAACAAAAAACCTGACAGCTGTAGATGAGTTGCTGCTCAAACCCAACAGGAATTTAGGCATTTCTGCCTTTGGAAACCTTCTTATCCGTCTATTCATACAACACTCTAATATTTCCTCAATAACTTTAGATACCCATAGATAACACTTTTTCCAGTTGCCCTACCAGATATTTTGTGGACTTAACTTTTAGAATTAAAATTATATTACTTATTGAAAAAAATGTCCCTGTGCCAGATGCCTTGAAGAAGATTAAAGGCAGCAGGTGTTCCTGACCATAGAGCCAGAAACATTTACAATTTGAAGATCAGTAAGTCTATGATTGATTTTTAGTAAAAATCACATGGACCTTGCAAATGTTTTTTAGTCTCCATGAAATATTTCATTCTGAGTATTGAGAAAATGAAAAGTGCCTTGGACTGAGAAAGCAAATGTCAGCCCAGTGTTCACCAGGTGGTACCTGTTAACAGACACGGGTACACCACCTACAGAGTCAACGAGAAAGCACGTTCCTCACAGGGAGGATGCAGCACAGGGTCCTGGCAACCTCCTTTGAGCAACTGCAGATTCACAGTAAAACTCTCTTCTCTGAGAGCAAAGACTTCCAGTGAATTCACTGTTTGGAATTCAAAGAACAAGAATGAAACACTTCATTCTTGCCTAAAGGATCTCAGAGGCGTGTTGACCCAGGAAAGCAGTCTTGACTCCCACCCCAGGCAAGGAGCTTCAGCTAAGGGATTTCTAGATACAACAGTCCATGTTCCTCTTAACTTCAATGACTCCAAAGAAACGAGGTCCTGGGTTTGCTTTGCAGACCAGACCTGCATCTAAAGTCCAGTCTTCCTAGAATCTTAACTCTTTCTTGTCTAGAATATAGACTCACTCATTGTGCTGATAAATCTAATTCTGTTGCAATACAGGTTTGTTCCTATTATTCTTAGGCTAACTGAAATAAAGCCATGTTTTTTGTTTGTTTGTTGTATGTATGTGGGGGAGGTGCTGGGGATTGAGCCCGGAGGTATTCTAACTCTGAGCTCCACCCCCAGACTTTTTTTATTTTTTGTTTTGAAACAGGGTCTCACTAGGTTGCTGAGAGTCTCACCAAGTTGCTGAGGCTGGTCTCAAACCTGTGATCCTCCTGTCTCAGCCTTCCAAATACCAGGATTACAGGCATGTGGATTACATGGCTAAAGCCATGTTTTTTTTTTTTTTTAATAAAATGCTCCAGCTAAAGAAAATATCTGCTGCTTGAAAAAGAGCTCACAATTTTTTTTTCCTGTACTGGGGATGAAACCCAAGGGGGGGGGGCGTTCTACCTCCGAGCTACACCCCCAGTCCTATTTTTTATTCTTTATTTTTGAAACAGGGTCTCACTAAGTTGCAGAGGGCCTCACTAAGTAGCTGAGGTTGTCCTAGAACCTGTGATCCTCCTGTCTCTGCCTCCCAAGAACTGGGATTATAAGCGTGCACCACCATGCCTGGCAACAGCTCACATATTTGAGAGCTCACAAATTTCAATATCTAAAATCTGGCTTTTAGATATTGAAAAGATAGAATTCAACTCTGCCATAGTTTAGTCCCTTGTGACCTGCGAATTTTAACTTCCATACTGGCTTCTCGTCTAAGCAGAAACGTCATGAGAGCCAGGAAACCTGCTGTGGGTGTTATAAGGATATTTTCTGGCTCTGCTTGCTGCTAACGTGACATGTGGAAAAATCTCTTTGCCTCTAGAAATACGACAGCTGGCAAATGAAGCCAGACTCACCAGTGTGTCTATGGAGCACTTTGTGAATCTCAAAGAGGCAATAAGGGAAATAGGTAGAGACGCAGGTTTCAGGTCTCTCAAAACATAGTCTCTCTCCATACCTGGTTTAAGTGTAGGGCTGCCATATTTAAGGAGACAGGAAAAGTAATCTGGGAGGATTATTCAGAGCACACGCCTCTTCCCTGGGCTGGGAAGGCAGCTCACGACATACCCGTGGGAGTAGCCATAATCGTAGGCTGAGGCTGCCTTCCGACTGACTTCAGATCCCAGGGAGTACTGTGTGGTTCCAAGACTGTAGGCCTGATTGGCCTGGCGCTGGTGCGAGGAGGTGGTCTCCAGGCTAAAGGCCTGGGATTCCTGGCGGTGTGCGGCAGAGGAGCGGCTGCTGTAGGCGGTGGAGCCGTGGGTGTAGATGGCAGACCGCTTCTTCTCCCGCTGGTACTGGCTCATGGTGGTGCGGAGGTCCTTGTCGCGGTAGCTGAGGTCATAGTGCTGGTGGGACTTCTGATAAAAAGGCAAAGACATCATGTGCCCGTGAGGGGATCAGGCAACCTACAAAGAGACAACAATGTTGAGCGATCTAGTAAGGAAAAGACTCCATAGTCATCTAATGTGTAAGAATTCATGCGTTTATCTTCCTAAGGAGTCAATGGAGCCGGGTGTGGTGGTGCACCCCTGTAATCCCAGTAGTTGGGAGGCTGAGACAGGAGGATCACAGGTTCAAGGCCAGCCTCATCAACTTAGCAAGACCCTGTTTCAAAACAAAAAATGAAAAGGGCTGAAGGTGTAGCTAGGAGGTAGAATGTCTCTGGGTTCAATCCCCAGGACCACACACACACACACACACACACGAGTCAATGGAAAAGTATGTGAAGTTCAGTTTCACTGGTTACTCAGTAAACACTCTCCTTCATAGTCCACGTGTCCCCTCCTGTCATTGTGCTTTCTTTTTCCTTTAAGTCTAGGAGCGCTTGACAGTGTTTCTCTGTCCTGGTTATTGTATTGTGCTTCTTCCACAAGCCCTCTGTGACGCATATTTCTAATTTTCTGGCATTTCATTCTGATGGAGGCTTCATTTGGGAGAATATGTAATGATGGAGAATAAGGTGGTGTTCATTCAACAAATAATTAGTGAGTGCCCACTATGTGCCTGGAATTATTCTAGCACAAGAAATACAGAGGTGAGCTGGGCGTGGTGGCGCACAGTTGTAATCCTAGTACTTGGAAGGCTGACAGGAGGATCGGAGGGTCACGGCCAGCCTCAGCTACTTAGTGAGGCCCTCCGCAACTTAGTGAGACCCTGTTTCACAATAAAGAATAAAAAATAGGGCTGGGGGTGGAACTCGGAGGTAGAATGCCCCTGGGTTCAATCCCCAGTACTGCAAAAAAAGAAAAAAAAAGAAAAAGAAAACCCAACCCTGATAATACCTTGATTTTGGATTTCTAGACGCTGGATATGAGACTAGGGAGAAGAGGGGAGAGGTCCAGGATAGAGAGCTCCATGTGGGAGTGAACAGCATATAGGTGGTATTGAAAGTCAAAAAAGCAGATGAGAATGATTCTAAATGGAAAAGCAAGAGCTAGGACTAAGCCCTGGAGTCATTGTAATGTTATACAAGAGCTCTGTTGAATCTCATAAACACTTCAAAAGGAATAGCTTCAAATGAAAAAAGTATTAGATCCATGAGGACTATGAGGGCCTCCGGCCTTCCTACATAGAGA
Source organism: Glis glis (assembly GCA_004027185.1). Taxonomy (NCBI): domain Eukaryota; kingdom Metazoa; phylum Chordata; class Mammalia; order Rodentia; family Gliridae; genus Glis; species Glis glis. The sequence continues at coordinate 19,093 of PVJS01029759.1, forward strand.
AGCAAGAGTCATGAGGACCATGAGGGCCTCCGGTCTTCCCACATAGAGAAGCGAGAGTCATTCCTGAGCACGGCAGTCAGCATGTGAACTGGAGCTGATAGTTGTTTTTCCCCCCCTAAGTTAATTATTTTTATTTATTTTTTAAAACGTGCTTTTAAGCTGGGCGTGGTGGCGCACGCTTGTAATCCCAGTACTTGGGAGGCTGAGACCAGAGGATCCGGGTTCGCGGCCAGCCTCAGCTACTTAGTGAGGCCCTCCGCAACTTCGTGAGACTCGGTTTCAAAATAAAGTATAAAAAATAGGGCTGGGGGTGTAAGCTCGGAGGTAGAACACCCCTGGGTTCAATCCCCGGTACCGCAAAAAAAAAAGTGCTTTTATTGATTAAGTCTGCTTAGCATGGGGAGGGGCGACTTCACATTGCAGTAGCTTTCTTGAGTAATCTGTTCACTGACAGGCGGCACCACATGGACCACCTGGGATGAAGTAATAGTTTTACAGATGCCCCCTCTCCAGTTTTTATATTCTTTTGTACATGTTCTGAAATGGGATTTTGTTGTTGTTTTGCGGTACTGGAGATTGAACCCAGGGGCATTCTACCTCTGAGCTACACCCCCAGCCCTATTTTTTATTCTTTATTTTGAAACAGGGTCTCGCTAAGTTGCAGAGGCCTCACTAAGTAGCTGAGGCTGGCCGCGAACCTGGATCCTCTGGTCTCAGCCTCCTAAGTACTGGCATTACAAGCGTGCGCCACACGCCTGGCTCTGAAATGTTATTTTTAAATCTTATGAGAAAAAATTAGTTTTGAAAGAACCAGTTTTTTCCAAACCTTGTTTTTAAAAAAACCCTAAGGAATGAATCCTTCTAAAATGGCCATATTTTTATCATGTTTAAAACTACTTTTCATTTAAACTATTTATAAAGTCTATGTATTCCCTAGAGAAGAAAATCCAGCAAACTTCACCCCAAAAATATTTATCTTAGGCCTCATGGAAGATATCAGTCTACTTGGCATTTCCTAAGAGGAAAAAAATAGCTACTAGCAAGCAACTCTGCTTCAACCCTTAAATAGAGTGCTATTTTCTGTTATTAAGTATACAGAATAACTATCATGCATAATGAATAATTACTAGATGAATTTTGATAATATAAAAGAGTTAGAATATATTAATGTAGAATTACATTAGGTAGTTATGAAGAAATAGATAAGTTTCTATAATGATACATAACACAGTTACATGGCAAATGCTATTTGAATGATTTCCAAATAAATAATAATAAAGGAGTTTCCACTGTATTGTGTTATAAGCTAAAGTCGCTACCCAAATGATTTGAGACACTATAATTTTCACAGAATAAAATCTTTAAATATCTTATTCCAATTCTATTTTCTGCTTTATTTTTATTTCCCCCAACATATTTGTTTTTAATAATATTTAATATTCCATGCACATATATCACATATCACAAGTAAACAGGGTTTGACTTCAAGTCAACAGGCTGGTTGACCTCTGGAACAGACTGGAAGGAAGGTACAACTTCCTCCTCTCCATTAAGTGAGCAAGGATCATCCCCAACACAGAGCAGCTAGAGTTTGTTGGGAGGAAAGATGGTTTTCTTGTCTTCTGTTCCTTTAAAACGTAAATTTTCTTTCTGAAAATAATTTGGGAATTTAGGAAGAAATATAGACTTCTTAGGTATGATCTGCACTTTTGTACAGGCATTAGAGGCCAAAAGCTGAATGAACATTATTCACAGAAGATGTTAACTTTAGGGTCCTTATGTGGGGATCTGTGCTACTTCTGAAATCCTACTTGACCATTTTTAAGTTAGGGATAGCATGATGCACTCAGACATTCATCACTGCCAGAAAAAAATCACTGCATCGTCAACTCGTGACTTCATAATTACTTCGTCTCCTTTTGGCCTATTTTGGGAGTATTGTAGACATATACAGGGAAAAAAACCACAGGATTTCCTGTCCCTTGTCCATTCCAGATTCCAACCAAACTGCTGAACTATAACTTGGAAAGAGAACACTTACACTTTCAGTTGAATCTGAGACAAATATGAGCTTACAGTTCTAGGAACGGCAGCTTGATTTAAAAAGAATATGGAGATCTGAGAAAATAGCTCTGCCAGCCCACCAGGCACCCTGCTGCGCTGGTTTCCCTTTCAGGAGCTGCACTTTGTTATTTCTCTGAGGAGGAGAGAGCAACCGCATGCTGCAGTGTGTGAGCACATCCACTCTCAGGAGCCTTTCTCTGCCTCGACGTCACACTTACCAGTTTCCAAAGGAGGAATGGTGGTGGAGGTGTCCCGATGCGGCGAGGAGCTGGCTGAGAGAATGAAAGCCCCACTGAGGCAGACTCCAAGGAAGAGTTAGAGGTAGGGCTGAAGACCAGACCCTGGGGCCGGTTCAAAAATAATGCATGTGGTCAGGCAGCAGAATGCCAGGGCCTCCCAGCCAGCCTTTTATGGCCAAGCAGGCGATAAATATAGCAGCAAATGGGAAGGGTAGGCCCAAAGCTGGAGGAGGAGAGGCACCGGCAGGTAGCTGCCTCCCTAATGTGATTACATTAATGCTGTGGATGGGTCTGGCCTGATCCAACAAACATGGGATTTCTACTGGGCTGTAAGAGCTACGTTCCATGTCACTTTATCCCTGGATATTTAAGTGTCATGGAAAGAGTGGTTTGTGTTGAAAGCTAAAAATAGGTGTAGTAATCTGATTCGCAAAATGGACTTCATGGAATTTTAATGCCAAGATATGACTCGGGGTGTGCTGTTAACGACACATGTACAATACATCGGAAAGATACAAAGTGAAAGAAAGAACTCGAGGCTACCCAGAGGCACAACGGTCTGGTGGCAGTCTGACCTCACAATACCGTCAGCATTTGTCTCATTTCAGGAAGATTTACAAAGTTGGTCACAGCTCTAGTCTGAATATTTGAGTCCCTGTTCACTAATTAAAGCCTTTTGAGAAGACATTCACATGTTTTATCTTTCCTAAGCTCAGAGTAGGGGCAGACTAACTAACAAAAGAGAGAGTCTGTTTTCTGGATGGTGTAGCCGAAGAGGAGGTAAACCTGGCGGTTAGAGCCTGCACTGTGGACTCGAATCAGATCCAGATTCCAGTCCACTGATGGCTCCTCCTGCCCACATGACCTCAAGCAATTGATTTCTCCCTGCCAAGCTGCAGTTTCTTTCTCTGTAAAATGGGGGCAACGGTATCCACGTTATAGGATTGCCATGAAGATTAAATGCAATAATGTAGATAAAGCATTTAACCCAGTGACCACCACAGAATACTCCATAAATGTCAAGTATGATTATTGATAGTACTAATACACTAGTTCATTGTCCAGATACATATATAGTGATATATCAATATATTGATATTCTGATATATTGGCCTGTGTTCTGTCTGATAAGCGATTATGTAGACTGAATATAGATCACTTATATCAGTCAAAATCTTAGATAGCCTCAAATATTGTAGTATACTTTTAATTATTTTCTTTTCAAAAATTTCTTTAGCCGGGCATGGTGACGCACATTTGTAATCCCAGTACTTGGGAGGCTGAGACAGGAGGATCGCAGGTTTGCAGCCAGCCTCAGCAACTTAGTGAGGCCCTCTGCAAGTTAGTGAGACCCTGTTTCAAAATAAAGAATAAAATAGGGCTGAGGGCATAGCTCAGAGGTAGAATGCCCCTGGGTTCAATCCCCAGTACCACAAAAATAAGTAAATAAATATTTCTTTATTTTTAATTCAAACAATTTATTTTAACGAATACATAAAAACATAAAAATTGAACATAGTAACGCGGTACCATGTGATGTTTAAATACATGTATACACTGCATACATTCTAAACCCTTTTTTCTAGCTCTTTGAATTTTACAGTTGTCCCTTCCACAGCCCATTTGTGCCAGGGCAGCGGGGTAGGTGACAGACAGGCCAAAGAAAGTGCCCAGAGACAGCATGGGGGACCTGTGGTTCACTGGGGAAAGCTTACAAGAGACCAGCGACTGCTCCAAGAAGAGTTCATTGGCGACAGGTGACAGGTGGCACTCCTCCCTCACGGTGCTTTGACACACGGCGCCTCCTCTCCCTCAGTGTTTGGTCCGGTGGCTGCTGGACGAGTGACGCGTGTCCTTTCCGCAGTGCCCTCAGTTCCGTGCTGCTCCCACCCTGAGAGGAGTTTTACATGTCGGGCTGCAGGCGCAGTGACGTCATCAGCTCAGCCTGCTTAGCTTGCTGTGTGACCAGCATCCCAAGGAGCCACTGTCCAAGTGCACATGCAAGAAAGTCGTTTTCTATGGATACCACTAGTTGGTCCTGCTTCCCCATATGTACAAGACAAAGCCAGAGTCTGTCAAGATAATTGTATCTGGACTTTCCAGCCGAGGTTGCTCTTGTTGTTACTTTAACTTGGCTAGGCTTTTGGGAACAGAAAGGGGCATTCAGGAACATGGTTTTTTTACTGCCCCCCTTTTCTTTAGTGACAATAGTACATTATCTCTTAGTCACCCTACTGTGCACCAGCACTCCAGAAGTTCTTACTCCTATTGAACTGTAGCTTAGTGCCTATTGACCAGCCTCTCCCCATCCTTCCCTCTCCCTCTACTTTCTCCAGCCTCTGGTAACGCCATCCTACTTTCACCGTCTCTGAGATGGACTTTTTAGATTCCACATATGAATGAGATCATGTGGTACTTGTCTTTCTGTGCCTGGCTTATTGCACTTAACATAATGGTCTCCAGCTCCATCCATGTTGTAACAAATGACAGGCTCTCCTTTCTGATGGTCAAACAGTATTCCACCGTGCGTATGTACCATGTTTTCTTTATCCACTCATCACTCGATGGACACTCTGGTTGTTTCCATTTCTTGGCTGTTGTGAACAGTGCTGCAATGAACATGGGAATGCAGACATCTCACCTACATACTGATTTTTTCCCTTTGGCTGTATACTCAGTAGTGGGACTGCTGGATCATATGGTAGTTTTATTTTTAATTTTTTGAGAAACCACCACACTGTTTTCCATGATGGCTATAGTAATTTACATTCCCACCAACAGCATGCAAGTGCTCCTTTTTCTTCACCAGCGCTTACTATCTTTAATCTTTTTGATAACAGCCATTCTTGCTTGGGTGATATAATTACTTTCTTGGTGTTAACCACAATAATACTGTTGAGGATTTATCAACTGCCAGACACTGGGATAGGTACTGTATAGACATGGTCCCAGTGAATTCTCATGAAACTGCAAGGGAGGTATCATTAGCTCCATTATATAGCTGAGGGAACAGAGGCTTTAAGAGGTGAAGTCATGCCAGGCGTGGTGGCGCACGCTTGTAATCCCAGTGCTTTGGGAGGCAGAGACCAGAGGATCCAGGTTCTCCGCCAGCCTCAGCTCTCTCTCTCTCTCTCTCTCTCTCTCTCTCTCTCTCTCT
>PVJS01029760.1:0-24550 GCA_004027185.1 Glis glis
CCTATTTTTTTATACTTTATTTTGAAACCGGGTCTCATGAAGTTGCGGAGGGCCTCACTAGGTAGAGAGAGAGAGAGAGAGACAGGGAGAGAGAGAGAGAGAGAGAGAGAGCGAGAGAGCTGAGGCTGGCCGTGAACCCGGATCCTCCGGTCTCTGCCTCCCAAAGTACTGGGATTACAAGCATGCTCCACCACGCCTGGCCTATATGTGTCTGTTTTTATTTCTGTTTACTTGTATACTTTTTTGGAGGATATGTGAAAAGATTCAGATTTAGGAGGGCACTATTACCTCAACTATCCAGTAATGATGTCATTTATCTTTTAACTCTGCTTTTAGTATCCTTAAAGTACAGAAGTTTTGAAATTTTATGTAGTTAGATTTTTTTTTTTTTGCATTGCTGGGGATTGAACTGAGGGCCTTGCACCTGGTAGGCAGTGGGGTGGGATGGGGGTGTCTACCCCTGAGCTTGTCCCAGCCCCTTGTCTTTCTTTATTGCTTATGGACTTCTGTTTTGTTTGAGGAATGTTTCCTCTACCTAAAATTATAAAAATGTAATCTCATAACTTTTCCAGTTTTTTTTTTTTGCAGTACTGGGGATTGAACCCAGGGGCATTCTACCTCCGAGCTACCCCCAGCCCAATATTTTGTTCTTTATTTTGAAACAGGGTCTCACTAAGCTGCGGAGGGCCTCACTAAGTAGCTGAGGCTGGACGTGAACCTGCGATCCTCCTGTGTCAGCCTCCCAAGTACTGGGATTACAAATGTGCGCCACCACGCCTGGCTTCCAGTGTTTTATAACCAATAAAAATTTGAATACATTTATCCCAACATAGGAATTTAACCTAAAAATTTTCCTATAGGTAGTTGCTTTTAAAATAATATATTATGTCCTCTTTTCCAGCTGGAACCATGGAGGGTACAGAAGAGAAGAAAAAGAAGTCTTCTGCAGTATCAGAAATCCTTAAGAAAAAGCAAAAGACTTTCACAGAGCTGAAGGTCAAGCACCTGAGAAAGAAGTTTGCTCAAGAGATGCTTCGAAAAGCAAGGAGGAAGCTTATTATGAAAAAAGCTAAGCACTATCACAAGGAATAAGCAGACGTACCGAACTGAGGTTCGAATGGTCAAGATGGCAAGAAGAGCTAGCAACTTCTCTGTACCTGCAGAACCCAAACTGGCATTGTCATCAGGATCAGAGGCATCAATGGCGTGAGCCCAAAGGTCCGTAAAGAGTTGCAGCTTCTTCACCTTTGCCAGATCTTCAATGGCACCTTTGTTTAGCTCGATAAGGCTTCAATTAATATGCTGGGGATTGTGGAACCATATATTACACGGAGGTACCCAAACCTGAAGTAGTCAATAAACTAATCTACAAGCGAGGTCATGACAAAAGCAATAAGAAACAAATTGCCTTGACAGGTAACACTTTGACTGCTCAGTCTCTTGGTAAACATGGCATCGTCTGCATGGAGGATCTGATTCATGAGGTCTACACTGTTGGAAAACATTTCAAAGATGTGAAATGAAATCCTGTGGCCCTTCAAGTTATCTTCTCCATGAGGTGGAATGGAGAAGACCACTTATTTTGTAGAGGTGGAGATGCTGGCAACAGGGAAGGCCAGATCAAAAGGCTCATTAGAAGGATGAACTAAGGTATCTACCATGATAGTTTTGTAATCTGGTCAGAAACAGTGCCTGCTCTTGAAAAAAAATTATTTCTGAGACTTTATGGCTTGTTCCCAAATTCTTAGGCTGAAAAAAAATTAAAGCCTTTACAAGGCATTTATATCCTTATCCTTTATAAGGATTTTGATGTGAAAATTCCTTGAAGTCAGGATCCAAAACATGGACCTATACCTGAACCAGAGACAATTAAACAGAAGTTGAGATCAAGGTTAGTTAGAAAGGTACCCCTTTTTATTTAATTTTAATTTTTTTGCAGTACCGGGGATTGAACCCAGGGGTGTTTTACCTCCGAGCTACATCCCCGGCCCTATTTTTTATACTTTTTTTTGAAACCAGGTCTCACGAAGTTGCGGAGGGCCTCACTAAGTAGCTGAGGCTGGCCGCGAACCTGGATCCTCCGGTCTCCGCCTCCCTAGTACTGGGATTACAAGCGTGCGCCACCAAACCCGGCTAGAAAGGTACCCCTTTTTACATACACATTTGAATTCATTTGTAGCCTGTACCAACTTGCAAAAAACTGTTGAAAAATATCCAAGGGTTAGTAAATGATTGTGCTTTATGCACTCAATCAAGAATGACAAATACATTTTGATTCATGTGCCAGCTCCAATTGATTGAAAATGGCTGCCTGGAACACTGGGTTAAGAAGGGTTCTGAGGTTAAGTCTAAACTCAGCTGAAAAGAGAATATAATGATTACTAATGATTACAAATGGGTGGATGTTGGTGGAAGTATTATGAATGCAACACATTTGCTGTCTCCATGAGCATCTTTTGTCTCGATAATCAGCGCCTAGGCTGGTATCTGGTGCATGAGAAAGCTTGGATGCAGAAGCTAGGGTGTCTGGAATGGAATCCTGGCTCAGCTACTTACTGGTTTTTAAACACTGGGTAAATTATTTAGCCTCTCAGTATTTCCCTTTATCTGTAAATTGAAAGTAATAATAGTCCCTATCATATAAAATTGTAAAGACTAATGACTAATACATAAAATGTTTGGAGTACTCTCTGGTTCACTATGAGCATTATTAATCATAATCATTGTCATTAGTATTAGTATTATAGATGCTAAATAGATATCTGTGCAAAAAATAAATTCAGATGTTTTATTACACGGTTCGGTTCCTTTTGTGCATTGAAAATTATGCTCATGTCCGTGAGCTTCATAACTGTACTTAGCTATAGTCAATAATAAGAGAATAATATCCAAGGTATTACTATGTTCTACTTAGTATCTACTTATCCAAATTCCAGAAAAATTAACTCATCTTTTGGTATCAGCCTTGCAAATCCAGATCTCTAAAAGTGACCCATTCCCTTACCAAACTCAGGAAAGGTTAGAGGGAGGATGCCTATGAGGTGTAACGAGCTCTTCAGAAGAAAGTAGCTTTTTAAGTGTAGGACCACAATGTCATTAAAGGTGAATGAGGATATTCTGAACCTTTGACATTTTTCTCCATAGTTGAATCTATATTAGGCTAACACATTTCAAAGGGAATTTCTTCTAATAATTACAGCGATCTTATTTAAGTATGTCACATTTAAGTGAACGGCACAGCAGATGCTGTGAGCAAATGAACTTGAATCCTATTCTCAGGAAGAGGTTTTCAAAAATAAGGAAAGCATATTTCGATTTGTTTATGTACATTTACTGCAAAGAAAGAGCCAAGCAGCCATCGATAGTGCATCTGGGGAAGAGTATTGGATTTGAGCTTTGTTTTAAATGAGTCTGCATGTGTTCTGTTTTGGATCACTTTCTCAAGTCAATACTTGTCGACCTGAAAGGACCTCTTTGAGAGCTAAAAGGATGTCTATCTGTGGAGATAGCATTATGGGAGACTATGTCCATGTTTTAAAACTCCTATCTAAAGAAGACTTCTCTTTAAAAATAATCATTGCTTTCTTTCAGGAATACAATTATGTAACCATTATGTAACCGTTTTAATTTCCTGTTGGAAACTTGAGAAAGCTTGGATTAAGGTGGGCTGTGTTCCCTATGTGAATCTCAGACTGCAGCATCAGCATCACCTGGGAGCCTGGTGGAAATGCAGACTCTCAGGCCTGGCTCAGGTTCTCCTGAATCAGAACCTACATTTTAACCAGCTCCCCAGGTGATTTGTGAGCACCGCGCTAGCTTGTTGGACAATCTAATGAGCCGAGTGAGGCTTTCGCTAAGCATCTGGTGTGGGGGCAGCCCATGACACAGTGTAGACTGGTGGCCATTTGGATAAGTACAAGTTGGATAATATAGGAATAAAATGTTAGTTCAAATGGCATGTTGTGTGTGTGTGTGTGTGTGTGTGTGTGTGTGTGTGTGTTTAAAGAAGGACACCTGAGAGTATTAAAACACAGAAAGGCAATTTTTGATCACTGTGGGTCAGGCTGCTCCTGCCCTATTACTTATATAATTAGAAGGGTATTGTTTCTGCTGTCTGCTTTTATAGCCAGATGCACACTAAACAGAGCATCACATCTGTTTAGCGAGTTAAGAGTTGGGTTTTCATGGGAGAAAGTTATCTAATTATGGGGTCACTAAATTATTGCTAATTTCACAACATTCGTTTTTTAGTTCTCTATGGAGAGTGAGATCAGGAAACATCCAGAAAGGGCAGGTCACATCTGCTGAATGAAGTCTGCAATCATTGGCTAATTTAAAACCAAACAGCCAGGCAGCCCATTCCACCGATGATAATCCTGCTGCCTTCTCAGACTGTTCTGTCGCAGCTGATAGCCAAGGACATTTATCCTCTCCTTCCTGGCTCAGAGCTCCAGTGGATTTAAAGCTCTCTTTTGTATGGTTTGTCATGAAGTAATGTAGCTGATAAGATGATCTGCCTCCTCCTGGAGACTAAGCGAGCTAATGAGATTTGATGACTGCCTCTGGTTAAAGACCCAGGACTGATGAATGCTCGCTGGTGTGACTACTGGACCCCAGCAAACAGATTTTTATTGGCAGTCTGTTGATATAACAAACTAAGAATTGTGATTTAGGGGTTTTTAAACCCTTAAATAAATAAGGTCTTTTCTGATAGCATTTTTTTGTTTTGTTTTTGGCAATTTGTCTTAATTAAACATACCTACACCTTCCTGGAAGCTTCTCATTGTTTTTTAGTTATTTACAAAAGGTCTCTGTATAAAAAGTAATGAGGCGTGTGTGTGTGTGTGTGTGTGTGTGTGTGTGTGTGTGTGTGTGGTAGTTTTTACCACCCTTCCCCTCCCCCAGCAAAGCTCAGACACCTCTGAAGCCTGGGTGTGGTAATTGATTTTTCAATTCCAGTGTTGTTGGGAGATGGAAGTAAAAGGGTTACATCAGAATCCATCTAGTACCATTCTGCTCTAAATCAAGCCATGCCGGTGAGTAAGAGTGGCTGCCTTGGTGAGCTTTATTGCCATTTGCTGATGCAGCTCGCTCTAGCAACCTACCACCAGGGACATATAATGGGAGCCTCATATTCAAGCCCCTCTTGGAAAAAAATCCATAAAAGGGCAGAGATGTGAACCCAGCAATAAATCCTATAGGCATTTGTGTTGGAGCTATGAAATGATACCAATAACTCCTTAGTAACACATTAAGTGGCAATACAGGGAATTCACCAGTTTTTTTATGTATTAGGACTATTTTTAATTGAAACACATCAAAGACACAGCAGAGCATGTGCCAGCAGCTGTTTCCCCGCTGCTTTTCATCCATTTTAGACTTTATCTTGGATCCTACCTTTATTTCACCAGCTAAAGCTCATTATTTAAAACAAGCTGGAACCATACTGGAGGGTCCCTAAGTGGGTTTGTCAGTCTATGTCAAGGTCCACACTGTTCTCATTCTTACACAGTTGCTTTCCTTGACCTCATCTCATCCCCCTATGTAGGTCAGCTGAGTCATCAGCCATTCTGTAAGGGTTGAGCCATGCACCTACTATGTGGAGCACTGTGCTAAGTGTCACAGAGAATATGAGAAAGGAGAAATCATGGCCTCTGTATTCAAGGAGTTCGGAGCAAAGGGATGCAGAGGATAAAAGGAGGAGGCTAGGTAGAACATAATGCAAGGCAGGGTTAAGTGCTAAATTGTAAAAGGAGGGGAGAGCTTGGGGTGGCAGGAGCATTTGGGGAGGGAGTCCAAGAAGAAGGGAACCTGAACTGGGCTCTGAGCAGGAGGCCGAGGGCACGGGCAGATGGAATTGTTGAGGGTGCTGCTGTCTGAAGGCTGGGCTGTCTGAAGCAGGAGCTTTGTGTTAGACATGGGTGGGAAAGTCGGAAGGATTGGGGTGGCATGGGGTAGAGAAGATGACACCGAGGACTTCATCTGGAGAGGAGCAGACTGGACTCAGAGAGGCAGAACTGTGGCGCCTCCACTGTGGGAGAGGGGAAGGATAATGGCTCGGGACTTGGGGTTGGGGGAGGGAGCAGAGGAACACTGTACAGGGTTTAGGACCTCTTCCCCCATTCCAGAAATTCTTCAGTTAACTCCCTTCCTAATTGATGTTTCTCAGGATGTGCTCTGTGAACCACTTACATTGAGCTTGCTAAAAAGGCAGATTTCCAATTTCTACCCTGGACCTACTGTAGATTTTTAGTGAGTCTCCATGTATTTTACAGATGAGGAAACTGAGGCTCAGGAGCCTAAGTGACTTATTACTAGTGGTGGAGCTGGGTTTGTGCCCCACCTTGGAAGTCTATTCTATTCCTGCTCCATGGTTGCTTCTGTTTTCATTTTCTCTCCCTGTGCTATGGAGAAGCAATGCTGGCAACATTGTGTTGCTGTGGTTTTGATGGTTTTACCTTTTAAAAATAATTTTCCAGCTGGATGGGGTGGTGCATACCTGTAATCCTAGTACTTGGGAGGCTGAGACAGGAGGATCGCAGGTTCGAGGACAGCCTCAGCAAGTAGTGACACTCTCATCAACCTAGTGAGACCCTGTTTCAAAATAAAAATAAAGTAGGGCTGGGAGTGTAGTCTGGAGGTAGAAGGCCCCTTGGTTCCAGCCTCAGTGACACACACACACACACACACACACACACACACACACACACATACACACACACATTCCTGATGTATACCTGTAATCCCAGTCCTTGGGATGCTGAGACAGGAGGATCACAGATTCAATGCCAAACTCAGCAATTTAGTGAGACCCAGTTTCAAAGTAAAAAGGGATGGGAATGTAGCTTCGAGGTAGAATGCTCCTGGGTTCCATCCCCAGTATGTATGTATGTATGTATGTATGTATGTATGTATATTTTCTTTTTTGTTTGTGTTTTTTTTTTTGGAGGGGCAGGGGGACAAATAACATTCTAACAATAAAGAGAATAGCAAAGAAGCTGGGAATGGTGGTGCATGGCTATAATCTCAGCTATTCAGGAGGCTGGGGCAGGAGGATTGCAAGTTCGAGTCTAGCCTGGGCAACTTAGCAAGACCCTATTTAAAAAAGGGGGGAGGGGAGATGAGCCTACCATATGATCCAGCAATACCACTTCTAGGTATTTACCCAAAAGAATGGAAACCAAACTACCAGACTAATGCATGTGTACCTATGTTTATAGCTGCACAATTCACAATTGCCAAACCATGGACCCAGCCAAGATCAACAGATGAATGGATTACAAAATTATGGGATAGATATATACACAATGGAATTTTACTCAGCCATGAAGAAGAAGAGAATTGCATCATTTGCCTGGAAATGGATGGAGTTGGAGAACATTATGCTAAGTGAGATTAGTCAGTCACAAAAAGTGAAAAATCAGATGCTCTCCCTAATATGCAAAAGCTAGGTAGAATAGGGCATAGGAGGGACTCCAGACAAAGATGAGAAAACCTTAGATGAGTATAGAAGGTGACCTAACTGAGGGAGATGGGAGGAGAGAGGAGGGAAAAACCCTAATGCACAGGATGTACATACACAGACTTATCAAGGTCAACTACTATGCTGAGCACGAGAAGGAGGGAAGGGGGAGGGGAAGAGGGTCAGAATTGGGGGAGAGCTAATTGACCAGTGTGTGCATGTATACTTTTACCACCCTGAAACTCATCAAGATGTATGATTACAATGCACCAATAAATAAATAGAAAAAAGTTAGCAAGACAAATAATAGATTAAAGAAGTACAAACTGAGACAAAGCCAAGTTTATCCCAGGAATAAAAGGCTGGTTCATTATTAGAATATCAATATAATCCACCATATGAACAGACCAAAGAAAAAGATCATACCAGTGAATACAGAAAAATTATAAACAATTAAATATCCACTTCTGATTTAACAAACAAGGGCTAGGGGTGTAGCTTAGTGATGGAATGATTACCTTGCCTGCATGAGGCCCTGGGTTTGGTCCCCACCACTGCAAAACAAATAAACAAAAAAACCAAAACAATAATGGAAGAGAAACCTCAGTGGAGCCAGGGAGGTGTTCTAGGGGAAGGGGAGGGGGAAGAGTGAGGTTCATTAAGGGAATTACTACCATCAACTATGTGTACATATGCGAAAATACCAATGTCAATCTCAGTACTCTGTATTAGGAAGGGAGGAGATGGGGAGGTGGGGGGGCCACCAAGTGCTGTGTGCATGTATGTCACTGTCAATATGATTTATATTATGATGTGAGACTATAATGCACCAATAAAAGCATATTAAAAATTTAAAAGGGGGGGCTGTGGGCATTGCTCAGTGGTAGAGGACCACTGGGTTCAATTCCCAGTGAGGGGAAAAAAAAAGACTAGTGATGTAGCTCAGTGGTAGAGGTTTGCCTAGCACTTGTGAGGACCTAGGCTCAATCACCAGTACCTCGGGGGGAAAGCCACCCACAGTGTTCATTGCATCAACAGTTTTCATTTGTAATGCTCCTAACTGGCTGGAGAGAGAAGGCAAATGTAGCAGGCATCCACACAGTTAATAAGCCTACGTGAAAAGTTTGGTTTTTGGTTCCAGTTTTTAAAAAAATCTTTCCATTTTTTCCCTTTAGATTTGACATTTTTCAAAATGGAAAGGTGCTGATGAGAGGGGAGTGGCTTGCCTCCTCTTCCTCTTTTGACCTTCCCATTGACTAGGAAGTGGCAATTAGCCAAACCACAGCCTTGGACTTAGCAATAAAAGCCACCTATTGAGGAAAGCAGAGTCCCGCCCACCAAGCCCTGGACTTCTGTGCTCATGCACAGTGTAGGAATAAACATGTCTTACTTAAAAACAACACAACATGAACCATGTGTTGTTATGAATGTGTTTCTGGAACCAGTCTGCCTGGGACCAATCCCAGATCCACTGCTTGTTAATTGGGAAGTAATTTCAACTTCTCTGGGTATCAGTTTACACATTTAAAATGGGCATAATATCATTTCTCACAGGCTGTTGTGAACGTTGAGTGATAACATCATGTTAAGTGTTTAGAATAGTGCCCAGAATATAGTAAGTGCCCAATAAATGTAATATTATCACAGGTATTTAACATGTACTTAAATATAATTATTAGACACCAAAGAAGTAGAAGGATGATTAAACTCAAACCTGGCTCTAAGGGACATGAGGCAATTTGTGTGGTAGAGAAGTCAGAGGAAGGAAGGGAGTTTCATATTGGTTTGGGATTAGAGATAGCTCTGCAATAAAAGGGATGTTGGTGGCAAACTAGATATGAATTTCTATTTTATGTAATAAACAAAATATAAAAAGGCCATCAGAAAGTAAAATTTATTTACTTTTAGACTCTGGTATTAGTAAACGCCAAGGAGAACCCCTGGGGCCATAGCCTGTGAGGGCCTGGGTCATACTGCTGTCACCTGGGGGCAGTGGAGTGTGGGTGTGAGGGTTCTGGCCTGATGGGTGGGGACCTGGGTTCCTGGCTCTGCCACCTACCAGCTGCATGATTTCTCTGACTTCAGTATCCCCACCTGCAGGAGAGAGTTTGGTTTTCAAGGTCTGGATTCTCAAGTCAGCATTGCCTGGAGGAATTATCTGAATTTAAACAAAAAATCATTCATGGCCACTTCAGTATTTATTTCCAATACAGCAGGCAGGTATTTATTGACATGCCAGCCCTCTGATGCCTGCTGACTCAGCCCTTGCCCTCTACTTCAGAGCCTGAGCATTGTTATGGTTAGAGATAGAATGTCCCCTGAAGAGTTCATGTATTAATGTTCAGAGTTGATATAATTAAATCATGAGGGTTGCAGTGGATTTACTAGTGGAAACCTAGGCAGGTGAGATGTGGCTGGAGGAGGTGGGTCTCTAAGAAAGTGGCCTTACAGACTGTTCTTGTGTCTTGAATCCCCTTGCTTGCTCTCTCTTGCTTCTGGCCTCCACGATGTGAGAGCAGAGTCTCTCTCTCTCTCTCTCTCTCTGCTTCCCACCACCATTCCCTGAGCTCCACAGACCTGGCCTGACATGGACCGAAACTCTGAAATCTCCAAAACTGTGAGCAGATAAATATTCCTTCCTCTAAGTTGTGTGATCAGTTGTTTTGGATTACATCAGTGAGAATGTTGACTGAAACACACATTTAGCTGGCTGAAGACATCTGCTTGCTTCCTGCATGGATCCTGGTGCAATCATTCATTCATTCAATACATACTTATGTGTCAGTTCCATGGTGGGCATGAGTATGCAGTGATAAACCAAACAGTCACAGTGTCTGCCTACTGGTACTCAGTCTACTGGACTAGAGAGTCAACACACAAGGAAGTCAATACGAGGATATATGATTATAAAATAGTGTCAGGCATTGTAAGGAAAGCCAGGAGCTTCACTTCGTAGGTCCCTCTGAGATTTCCAAGGTCATGCATTTAGGCACTAGTTACAGGTGGGAAAGAAGCAGCCCCTTGAAAAGGTGGTGGTGGAGCAGGGAGAATGACCTGAGTGGAGGGTCTAGCCTTTGCAACCTGAAAACTGCCCAGAGGCCTCGTTAGTTTTAAGACAGAGTAAGGAGTTAATGCTTCATATTCTTACCATGAATGTTGCAACCTAATGCTTTTTCTAATATCCTTCTGAAAAATAAAACAGAAGTGAAAAAACCACATTAAAAATTGAAGTAAACATGTTCATTATAAAAAGTTGGAAAATGGAGATATGACAGAAAGAAGGAAAAAATGCTCTCTTATTACAGCCGGATATAATCACTTTGGTATCATTAGATATTATATCTACATCCATCTCTGCATCTGTGTCCATATTGCTATTTATATAAAGTCTATGTCTACATCCATATCTAATGCCATTTCATTTCCATATCTATATCTAGCTCTAAGGAAGCGTATAGCTCACATTATTTTACAACTCGTATTTTTACTTGTGAAGAAAATCCCAGGCATCATATCATTTCATCTGTAAATATTTCAGAATACACACATCTTTTTCCTAGGGGTGTTCATGCTGCATTGAGGTGATGAGGGAAATGATAATAATGTCTATCAGTCATGGCATTTGGGTCACTGAGAATAATTGGACAGCTGTTCTTATTCTATCAGCTTTCCAATAAGAGCAATGATAATCACTAGCACTTATATAATGATTAAAATTTTTCAACCACATCTTCTCACTTCATTCTGTTAGGAAGCATTTCTATTCATATTTTATGGACAAGGAAATAGAGGCTCAGAGCAGTGACACAGACATCCTCGAACTGATATAACAGATGACCCTACTAGCACCTCATAAGTCTAGGTCTGATCTCTGTGCACCTTGGGGCTTGATGCCTTATCTCCAAGATACACCCAGTGCTCCCAGTTAACAAGATGCTTTGAGATTTTAATTGATTTTTAATTAGTGATTTAGATTGGAAGTATTCTGTCATCAAGTCAGAGCAGATAAGACCAAAGTAAATATCTGATGATTCATTTAGTAAGATTCCTCTTTTAGTAATTAATTGCTACATGCACAATATAAATTATTTCTTCTGAAAATATAAATATGCCTTGAAATTCTAGAAATTACTGCATACCAATTGAGCTGCTTGGTTTCATTTTTGCCTGTGAGTTCTGAGAGTTTTTTCTTTTTTGTAAAGTAACTACTATGTTCTTTCCTAGCATATAAATTTGAACACAAATTTTAAGCCCCAAGTCATATTGTTAAGTATGAACAAAGGGCTAGCTATGTGATCTGTGGAAAGGTAGACAACAGTGGCTACGTCTGCTCTCCAGCAGGGGAAATCAAGCCCTCCTCCTTGTTATTCTAGTCTATCAGAGCAAGCTGATTTCTTGATGTGTTTTGAATTGCTCATCTGAAATGGCTCGAGGCAAGTGCTTGAGATTTTACAAACAACCTTTGGGCTTCTATAGATCATTCTTATGCACACAAGATATCTTGACAGACTGACAACATGCATGGGTTTTGCTGGGGATTAAATTGGTCATGTTTGTATGAAAAGGCTTTCTATCTGGGTTGCAGGCTTTTGCAGAGAAAGAGAAACAAGGTTTTTTTGTTTTTGTTTTTGTTTTTTGGTTTTTTTTTTTGGCAGTACTGGGGATGGAGCCCAGGGCCTTGTGCATATCAAGCAAGTGCTCTGCCACTGAGCTGCACCTCTAGCCCAACAAGTATTTTTTTAACTTGAATTTTTTTTATGATATGCTTAGTAATAATAATAATGAACATTTCCTTAGTACTTTGGAGTTCATCAGGAGCCCTTAATTATCTTATTAATAACAACTCACTGAATCTGACATTATTTTCACTCTTATTTTTTAGATGAGGAAACTGAGATGCAAGATATTTAGTGACTGGAAGCCTTCCTGTCTGTCTGCCCTCCCTCCCTCCCTTCCTCCCTCCCTACCTCCCTCCCTCCCTTCCTTTTTTGTGGTACTGGGGATTAAACCCAGGGGCATTTTACCTATGAGCTATACTCCCAGCCAGCCCTATTTTATATTTTATTTCAAAACGGTTTCTCTAAGTTGCTGAGGGTCTTGCTAAGTTGCTGAAGCTGGCCTCAAACCTGTGATCCTACTGTCTCAGCCTCCTAAGTACTGGGGTTACAGACATGTGCCACCACACCCTGCTTAGAAACTGTTTTTCAAGCACAGGTTTCAGTGTTCTCTGTAGCAATCTGTTTCACTGTAGTCAGCAATCATAATGAGCAATATAACTTTGGTTCATGGAATGGTCTTTTCATGAGTCAAGGGTAATGTCTTTCTTTGATGGTGAAAGTTATCTAAAGAGGAAACCATCCAATCTGTCACCTGGTCATGCTTCAGCTCTGCAGAGGGGAATGCCTTTTGGTTCCAGGGCAGGGGACTCACCTCACACATCTCCTTGGATGTCCAGTAGCAACAGAGGTGTCTGTTGGCACTACTTGGCACTCTAAGCAGGAGCAGTCTTCCAGAGGCTGCAAGCACATTGCACCTGTTGGCACAGTTTTAACCTGGAACCAAAAAAGCAAGGAGAGCAAAATCTCCTTCCCCCATTTCCCTAGGGGACCTTAACACGATTTCCTCTTGCTTAGTGGCTCCCAAATTGCCCTCTGTCTGAGTGTTTCTCAAGTGGTGGGTCCTGGAGTGGCCGTGAGGGGCCTGCAGGAGCACCAAGCATGCCTGTGGGTGAGATAAATGAAATGCCTCCCATGTAAGTGTTACTATTTTTCAAGTAAATGAGGTTGCTATTGGGCTTCATTAAAATAAAAATTAATTTAAGAGCAAGGCTGAGTGCTCAGTAGCTTTTTGCCATGATGTATTTTTTGTAACCAGCAGTTCTTGTTGCCACTGCCACACAGGGAATGGCAGAATTGTTTAATGTGAAAATCTCCTCTTGCATAGAAGGCAGGGAACGCCCGCCGACTTCTGGGGAGCAGAAGTAATACGCCAGTATGTGGCATATTATGATTTCTTTTTCATGTTGCATAAAGCTATGATGGCTCCCCTGACTGATGGGACACAGATTCTCATGCTTTGAGGTTGTAACCACAAGGATCCACAGAGATCAGCTAGTCAGGATGGTCATTTCTTAGAGGAAGACCTGAAGCCAGTAGAGGCGAAGTGTCTTGCCCAAGGTCCCATGGCAGAGGCGGCTGGACCCAGGTGTGACATTCTTTGACTCTGGGTCTGGAGCAGCCGCTTTGTTGAGTACCCACCTGCTGCCACCACATTCTGTAGCCCTGCATTGTAATGGCCTCGCGATCTGAATTCATCATCACAGCAGTCCTATGGAGTAGATGGTATCATCCTCCTTTGTAAATGGAGAAGCTAAGGCATTAATTAGGAACTTGCCCAAAGTCACACATCTAGTACATATGAATTGAGCTCTGGGATACCTCAAAGCCCATGTTATTAACTACTATACCATATAAATAAATGGGATCATATAATACATGCTGTTTTATAATTTGATTTTTTTTCACTTAAGACTATTATCATAAGGCAGGCATGGTGGTGCAGGCAGTAACTTGGGAGGCTGATACAGAAGGACCACAGGTTTGTGACCAGCCTCAGCAACTTAGTGAGGCCTTCGGCAACTTTGTGAGACCCCATTTCAAAACGAAAAAATAAAATAGGGCCGAGGGTGTAGCTCAGAGGTAGAATGCCTCTGGGTTTAATCCCCAGTACCACAAAAACAACAATTAAAAAAACTATATCATAAAAATTTCCATGATGTTTTTAACCCCATGATTTACAATCATACACACACATACACACACACACACACACACACACAAATAAAACTCTATTATGTGTAGCTTCTCTATCAATTTTCACTAATAGAAATAATGCTAAATTGTGTTATTTATTTCCTTAGGCTAAATTCCCAGAAGTGGACTTGCTTGGCTAAATAGAGTGCACATTTAAGTTTCTTTTGCTATGTATACTCATGTGCCTGGCCCACCATAACAAAACAGCCTAGACTGTGTGGCTTCAACAATAGAAATTTATTTATTTTCTCACCGCTCTATTGGCTGGAGAGTCAAGATCAAGGTTCCGGCAGTACTTAGCTTCCGCTGAGGACTCTTTTCCTGGCTTGCAGGCTGCCTCTCTGTCCTCACATGGCCCTTCCTCTGTGGACACAAGCAGAGAGAGAGATCTCTGGTGTCTTGTCTTCTTATAAGGACACTAGTCTTTTCAGATTAGGGCCTCATCCTTATGACCTTATTTAATCTTAGTTACATACTTAAAGGCCCTATCTCCAAATGTCACATTGGGACCTAGGGTTCCAATGCGGGGGACACATAATTGAGCCTATAGCACTGTGTATTCCAAACTGTCCTTCAGAAGGGGTGTACAGTTTGTGTGCCCACCATTGGTGTATGAAGAGTTTTCTCCTGCACCCTTGCCAACACTGGGTATTATCATTTAAAAATTATTTATCAATTTGATGGTCTAAGAATAGTGTGTTCAGCTGGGGATTTAACTCAGTGGTAGAGCATTTACCAAGCATGTGTGAGGCCCCGGGTTCAATCCCCAGTACCATGAAGAAAAAAAAAAACTAATCTAAAAATGATGTTATGTGGTTCAAGTTACAATAATTTTTCATACATATATTTTTATGGATTTTCTACTTATTCCATTTGTCCATTTTTCTATTTGGTATTCATTGTTCAGCACATTTGAGCATATATACTCTCATATGTTACAAAATATTTTTGCAGGTCATTTTTACTTTTATTAATGAGTATTATCTTTTTGTTTTGTTGTGGTTTATTTGATATTATACTTTAAAGTGTGATTTTTAATTATCAACATTTATCTCCACTTCTTTATTTTATACAGGAATTGAAGCAAACCTAGAAATATAAATAAGCAAAAGAAAAAAGGAAGAAAGAACCCGGTTATTTAGAACCCTATAAACAATTTTAGGTATATTCCTCCAGACTCCCCTATGCAAATATATACATGTGAATATCAACATTATACATAGACTTTAAAATTTTTTGCAAAATTCATACTTCTCTCCAACCTAGCTTATCACTGCTCCATATCCACTGGGTCGTGCTTCCCTTGCTTCCCTGATAGAGTTGCCTTGGCAAGCCCCAGCTACCAAACCCCACCCTCTCTTTGCTGCTACCACCTACAAGGAGAGGTGCAGCGACTGTCTTCAGGCTGGGCTGGATCTATCTGCAGAGGTTGTGCACTTACACTGGCTGCCTAGAGAGGCCTGACAACACAATCCTGACAGGTAAAAGAAGGCCAGTGCCCTATTGGGCATGCTTTGACAGTGAGAGGCAGAAGATCGGAAGGCACCAGCAGCTGAATTGTTCATCCTTTCTCCGCCCAGTGGACTGTGCTGGCAAAGCAGGGTTACAGGCCACCTCTCTGGACACACTGTGTTGGAGCAATCAGCTCTACTTTGTGTGTGTGTGTGTGTGTGTGTGTGGTACTGGGGATCGAACCCAAGGACGTGCTACCACTGAGCTACATCCCCAGTCTCTTTTTATTTTGAAACAGGGTCTCATTAAGTTGCTGAGGCTGGACTTGAATCTGCAATCCTTCTGTCTCAGCCTCCCAAGTACTGGGATTACTACACGTATGTCACCGTGCCTGGCACAGCTCTCCTCTTAATGGACCACAAGGTATTTGCTCTCCCCACTTCCCTGCCTCACTTCCTTGTTTTCCTGGCTCAGGCTTCCCTAGGAAGGCACCTCTGACAAACTGTCAGCACAAAAGCACAAAAGCTTTTGCCTAACACTCACACTAGCTAAGACAACACTGCAGTTGTGTTGTTATCAGGTGGCAAATGGATTTGTTTAACCTTATGTTTTTCTTTCCAATTGGTTGTGGCAACCTTGAGTGTTGTACTAAGAAAGACAGTGAAGCTCTGTTCTAAGCTCAGCCTGAAAGAGAGTCATGATTGATAAGCAGTATCTGCAATGCATATTTGTAATAGACTTGGCAGAGTGATAGAATGTAAGTGCCAAATTGACCTCCTGAAAGATTATCCAAGTTTATATGGCAGTAGATGCATTTTTCCCACACCCAACATTGAATGTTATCATCTTAAATATCTTTTCTAGTTAAAAAACTAGTTAAAACTTTTGAGTTAAAAAACCCTGTACCTTATTTCAATTTCTATTTCTTTGATTTGAAAGTAAAAACATTTTCATATCCTTACTATGTTTCTTTTATGAGTTGTCCAATTTTCTCTCTCTTCTAATCTTAAATATTAATTTTGAGACAAAATTATATATAAATATAACATGTTTAATATATAAATCAAATAATACTAGATGCCTAATAACAAAGAATAGCAGCTCCTTCTCATCCTTCTTATCCTGATTCTTCTCCCCAAAAGCAACCTTTTCCATTTCTTTTAGTTATTATATCTTTTTATTTGGGATGGGGGAGCAGTTTTTAAATACTGAGCTTACAACTGCTATTTTACGATTTTTCAGTTTTAGCCATGGACTTCTACTACAGAAGATAAGAATTTACATGTCATATACATTCACACCTTCTATTCCCTCATTCCTCACCCCCAACACTTTCCCTCCTTTCTTTCTCCATATATATATATGAAATTTGTGGGTAAATTAGTATTCAGGATAAACATTATTATAAATAACTACTGTTTGTAGATATATCTCAAAGTGTATTATGATTATCTTTCTTTTCTTATTCAACTTTTTGTTTTTCCTGGACTTGATTGCCTCAGTTTTTGTGTTTTCATGATTTCCTAGGCATTTGTCACTGATATAACTCTAGGTTCTCTGTGAGAGCTGTACAAAACATTTCTTTATAACCAAAGATTTAAGGTAATCTATTGATTCCATTTTTTTCCCCTTGAAGGTCCTTTCTGGAACCTTATCTGTATGCTCCGATCCTTTTCAGTTGCTCTCTCTCTCTCTCTGCTGCTTAGCTATCATCCTTTGATTCTTCTTGTCCATCATCCTGAAGATTCCTCTCATCTGACTCCTGTATCAGGTTCCTGCCCACCTAGGCTGTACAACTTCTTTGTTTTACTCCCTTATTTTGATGGAGCATATCCTGTATTACTTTTTTTTTTTGCAGTACTGGAGATGGAACCCAGGGGCATTCTACCTCCAAGCTACACCCCAGCCCTATTTTTTATTCTTTATTTTGAAACAGGGTCTCACTAAGTTGCATAGGGCCTCACTAAGTAGCTGAGGCTGGCCGCGAACCTGGATCCTCCGGTCTCGGCCTCCCAAGTACTGGGATTACAAGTGTGCGCCACCACGCCCGGCTCTCTACTTGCTTTTTTGAAAAAGGATGTAGAGGAGGTAAATTTTTTAAAAACTTACCCTACCTCCAGTTTGATGGTTTGTATGGGTACAGAATTCCAGGTTGTTGCATTAGTCAGAATGGGCTAACTGTTCAAATGTCAGTAGCTTAACATGCAAAAAAAGTTTTGCTCTATTAATTGCTAAGCACAGATGTTTGGTGGGCAGCTTCCTATGTGGGGATTTAGGGATACAGGCTTCCTCCATCTGGAGATTCCATCATGGTATTGGAGACTCTCCAGGTGAAAAGAGAGGAGAATATGGAAGGTCAAGCAAAAGTTTTGAATACTGGCCTGGAAGTAGCATATGTTACTTCCCCCCACATCCCATTGGTCAAAATTCAGTCACATGGACCTCCTAAGTGAAAGGAGTCTGGGAAATACAGTGTGTGAATGTATTCAGTTAGAAGAGGAGAAATAAGAATACTGTGAAGACCAGAACTCTCAGCAACAGTTGCAAATCATTTCTTCTTACAATTTTAAAGGTTTTCCTTTTTTTCTCCTTTGTTTTCTGGCTGTCCATATCATTATTGAACAGTCTGACCCCATTCCAAAGGCCATTTCTTTGTATATGAGATGTCTCCTCTGGTAACTGACTGATGAAAGTCCAGTGGAAACAGAGAAATAAGGGAGAAGCCGGGCGTGGTGGCACACGCTTGTAATCCCAGTACTTTGGGAGGCGGAGACCAGAGGATCCGGGTTGGCGGCCAGCCTCAGCTCCCCCTGTCTCCCTGTCTCTCTGTCTCTGTCTCTGTCTCTGTCTCTCTCTCTTTCTCTCTCCTTAGTGAGGCCCTCCGCAACTTCATGAGACATGGTCTCAAAATAAAGTATAAAAAACAGGGCCGGGGGCCTAGCTCGGAGGTAGAACGCCCCTGTGTTCAATCCCCGGTACCACAAAAAAAAAAAAAAAAAGAAATAAGGGAGAATGTCCACAGGAAATGCACTCCATTGTCACATTGTACAAGAAACCCATAGTTCTTAACTAGGGGAGATTTTTTCCCTGCAGGAGATACTGGGCAATGCCTAGAGATATTTTGATGGCTACAACTGTATGTGCTGTTGCTACTGCAATCTGGAGAACAGAGACCAGGGATGTTGCTAACCATCCCACCATACACAGAACAGCCCCTACGACAAAGAATTATCCAGCCCCCAATGTCAGTAGTGCCAGGATTGAGGAAACCTTCCCTAAGCATTTTGTCTGGGCTTTATTTTGGAACATGTTGTCACTGCCACCATAATAAAAGTATGCACAATGGGAGAACACAGAGAAATTTGATGAAATTTCCTTGGAGATTAGAGAGGGTCAGAGATGGGGTCCTAGTCTTCTGTGCAAGAAACTGGCCTTAATTGCTTTGTTGTGTCTAGGGTTTGGGTTACTGGAATAGGTGATTCTGTTCAATAACTAAATTAGATCAACTGGAGGATAAATGACATCTTTATGATATTGAGTCTCCATATCTATGAGCATAGATTTCTATTTTATTTTGTTATTCTTTAATGGTTTTCAAAATCAGATTTTGTAATTTTCTTCACTAAGATTATCATCTATTTTTATTTAATTTATTCCTAGGTATCTCATTTTTTGTGGCTACGGTAAATGTTACCTACTTTCTTTTTTTTTTCTTTTTTTTTTTGCGGTTCCGGGGATTGACCGCAGGGGCGTTCTACCTCCGCGCTACGCCCCCGGCCCTATTTTTTTAATGCTTTATTTTTGAAACTGGGTCTCACGAAGTTGCGGAGGGCCTCACTAGGTAGAGAGAGAGAGGGACAGAGAGAGAGAGACAGAGAGAGATAGACCGATCGATCTATCCATCGATCGATCGTGCGCGCGCATGCGCGCTGAGGCTGGCCGCGAACCCGGATCCTCCGGTCTCCGTCTCCCAAAGTACTGGGATTACAAACGTGCGCCACCACGCCCGGCTTAATGTTACC
The DNA here is from genome assembly GCA_004027185.1 of Glis glis. NCBI lineage: Eukaryota > Metazoa > Chordata > Mammalia > Rodentia > Gliridae > Glis > Glis glis. The sequence goes on from PVJS01029760.1 coordinate 19,749, forward strand.
TACTTTCTTTTGACCATCATTTGCTCATTATTTCTTCCTTATTTATTTAAAAATTTCAAATATATAGAAAAATAGAATTAACAGTACAACTAATAATGATAACTTGAAAAATTTACATTTGAGGAGTTTATTGGTAATTCATAGAAATACAATTATTTTTGTATGTAGACCCTTAAAATTATTTTGTAAGTATTTATAACTATCTTGCAAAACTCTTCTACTAATTTTAAAAATTAGTGTATTCATGACCAACTTGGACAACATAGTCACACCCTGTCTCTAAAAAAAAGAACAAAAAATTTAGTTTTTGTTGTGAAGGAGATGACAAATTGGCAAAATAATGGCAGTTTTGCTTCTTCCTTTCCAATTTTTATACTTTATGGTTCTTTTTCTCATCTTACTGCATAGGTTAGGACAATATTAAATAGAAGTGGTGAAATAGAAGACATCCACTTTTTATTCCTATTACAAAGGAAGTACTTCTAGTTTGTCTATAAAAAAAAAAGAAGATGCCTCTACAGAGGAATTGCTCACTATGGAGTAAGATATTTACTGCAAACTTTTTGGCAGTTGCTATTTATCAGATTAAACAATTTATTTTCTATGCCAAGTCTGCTAAGAGTTTTTAGGTAGAGTAAATGTAGGGGAGTGCTGGGGTATAGCTCAGTAGTAGAGCACTTGCCTACCATGCACAAGGTCCTGGGTTCAATCCCCAGCACCAGAAATAAAATGGTGAAATATGGGAAAAAAAGAGTAAATGTAGTAGTTTTATCATTTTTTCTTTCATCTGTTGTGAAGTTAATATAGTTTTTCTACTTTAATCTGTTAATGTGGTGAATTGCATTAATAGAGTTTTTTTTTTGCAGGACTGAGTATTGAACCCAGGGGCATTCTACCTCCAAGCTACACCCCCAGCCCTATTTTTTTATTCTTTATTTTGAAACAGGGTCTCACTAAGTTGTGGGGGGCCTCACTAAGTAGCTGAGGCTGGCTGCGAACCTGGATCCTCCTGTCTCAGCCTCCCAAGTACTGGGATTACAAGCGTGTACCACCACGCCCGGCTGCATTAATAGATTTTTTAATGTTAAAATATTCTTGCATTTCTAGGATAAACCACTTTAGTAAATATAGATTGTCTTTATTATTCATTCTGGATTTGGTTTGTTAATATTCTCTTTGGGATTTTGCCTCTATGTTTGGCCTATAATTTTTCTTTCTTGTATCAGCCTTATCTAAATCTTGTATTAAGGTTATACTAGTCTGTCCATAAAATTTGAATGATCTGAACCTTGAATATTTTTCTGAAAATATCATATAGGTCTAATGTTTTCTTTAGAGAAAGGTTTTAATTGCTGATCCAACTTTAGTGTTAGAGGACTGTTCAGGTTTTACATTTTGGTAAGTTATATTTTTCTAGAAAGTTTTTCATTTTGTCTACATTTTCATATTTATTGGAATAAAGGTATTATTCTTAGTGTCTTTCAAATCTTTTCCTTATCTGGAATTATGTCAGACTTCATTCTTAATATGTATACCTAATATATACACCACATATATATACACACACACATATATAGGTATTAAGAATATATATGTATATATATAGAATTATACTAGATTAATGTAATTTTTTGCTTGACGCTTTTTTTTTTGCGGTACTGGGGACTGAACCCAGGGGCATTCTACCTCTGAGCTACACCCCCAGCCCTATTTTTTATTCTTTTTATTTTTGAAACAGGGTCTCACTAAGTTGCGGAGGGCCTCACTAAGTAGCTGAGGCTGGCCGCGAACCTGTATCCTCTTGTCTCAGCCTCCCAACTGGGATTACAAGCATGCACCACCACACCTGGTTTGCTTGACTCTTTTAAAGAACAACTCTGACTCTGGTGAACCTCTGTAATTTTAGTAGCTACACTTGAAATTTTAATCAGTTTTTAATGAAATAAGTTATACGTTAGTTAATATGCTATTCTTCCTCCAAAACAATAAAAAGACCTTAGAAATTTAAACACCACCTTATCCTTACTCTCTGTATTCTTGCGTTATTTTCTTTTACTGGAATCTTACCTCCCTCTTTTCTAAGTCCAAATAATACATATTGTTGATGGTATAATTTTAATTTGTCAATATTTGTTTATAGTTGCCTATACGATTATTATATTACTTTTTTTTTCAAGTTTTGATTTTTTAATCTTTCCCCCAGAGAGCCTAGGAAATACATTCATCATGTAAGGATCGCTAACACTGAGAGGTATATGCTAGGCACCACTCCAAGTGCCTTTACACGTCATGGTGGTCAATTCTGTGTTAATTTGGGTAGGTTACGGGTATCTGGATGTCATGGTTTGGATCTAGTGTCCCCCTAAAAAGCGCATGTGTTGAATCCTGGTCTCCAGTGCAGCAAGGCTCAGAGGTAGGGCATGGCTCAGCAGGTAGGTCACTGGGGACATGGCCTGAGAGCTCTATCTGTTCCTGGCCCAATCCTGTTTCCCAATGCCACGAGCTGAGCAGCTTTCCTGTGAGGCCCTGCTGCTGTGATATTTCTGCCTTGTGGCTGGCGAACCATGGACTGAACCTCTGAAACCATGAGCCAAATAAACCTTTCTCCTCTAATTTGTTCTTGTTGGGTATTTTGGTCTGAGCAACAAAAATTTGACAAACACACTGAATTAAACATTGCTCTGGATACGTCTATGAGGGCATTTCTGAATGAGATTGGTTTTTGTTTTGTTTTTTGAGAACAGGGGTTTTGCTATGTTGTCCAGGCTGGTCTTGAAGATATGGGCTCAAGTGATTACCTCAGTCTCCTAAATAGCTGGTTTATAGGTATTTGCTATCACACCTAGTTTGAGATTAACATTTGAACTGGTAGACTTAGTAGACTCCTTCCTGAAGTGGTTGGGCATCAATCAGCTGAGGCTCTGAATAAGACAAAAGGCAGAGGAAGGAGGAATTCCCCCCTTTTTTCCTCGATCACTGTGAGAGCTGGTCCATCTCATTTCATCTTCTCTTCTGCCCGGACTAGATTTACATCAATGGTTCCACTGGTTCTCAGGCCTCTGGATTTGGACTGAACTACTGGCTTTCTTAGGTCTCCAACTTGCAGATGGCAGATCATGGAACTCCTCAGTCTCTAGAATTGAGTGAGCCAATACCTACTAACAATTCAATCTTTCTCTCTCCTTAAATATATGTATATGTGTATATCTATAATAATGTATATCTCCTATTGGTTTTGTTTCTCTGAAGAACCCTAATACAAATGTATTTATTAATTTAATCTTCCCCAATTCCCTATGAGGCAGAACTATTATTATATCCAATTTACACATACGGATACTGAAGTACAGAGAAGTGTAATAACTTATCCAAGGTTACACAGCAAGTAGTGCAGTCAGGATTGGACTCTGGGTTATCTGGCTCCAAGTTAAAGATACTCTGTTATCACTGTGGCCTTCTTAAAGTAGAATGCATTATTTTTCTTTTATTCTATTTTTGCGGTTGTGGTACTAGGGAGTGAACCCAGGGCATTCTACCTCCAAGCTACGCCCCCAGCCCTATTTTATTTTCATTTTGAAACAGGATCTCACTAGGTTGATGAGAATCTCACCATTTGCCGAGGCTGTCCTCGAGCCTGGGATCTTCCTGTCTCAGCCTCCCAAGTACTGGGATTATAGGCGTGATCCACCATGCCCGGCTATAATGCATTAAGTCACAATTAAAACCCACTACTACTCAGCACGTGGCAGCACAATCATTTAAATGTTGTTTTATTTACACATGCACTTAACAAGCAAGTGATTAATTTAAATTAAAAAACGAAGTGAAGATTTGTAGCTCTAATTATCCTTTATATATCCTAATATATTTAAGTTCAATTAATATGTGCTAATGTAAGGATATTTTCCCTTTATTAATTCATAGCAGCATATTATAGCAGCATATTTTCTTCCAAAGCCATCATATATATATATATATATATATATTAAAACATATGATAGAAATTAGATAATTTAGGGCTTGAGATGCATCTCAGTGGTAGAATGCTTGCCTAGGTTTAATCCCCAGCTCAGGGGGAAAAAATAGAAGAATGAATGAAAAGGAAAGAAATTAGATGTTATAAAGAAATTAGAAGGAAATAAAGAAAATAATCTGAAATAAGTAATTCAGATGTACATGTTCAGAAAATGGTAGTGAAGTTAAAGAATATGTGACTTAAAAGTCAATACAACGAAAAGTCCTTTTCGTTCCCAATCTCCATATTGGATAGGTTCTGGGCCCCTGGGTCCACCCTTTTCTTTGGTAATTGGATTAACATCATCTGGAAATTTCTTCAGAGGTTCTTTCTCTAAATGGTGCATCAAAACGACCTACTGGTTACTTTGGCTTCTTAAGAGATTGTTTGACAGGTCCAGACTTTCTTCTTGAGACAAACTCCTTTCCCTCAAAGACTGACAGAGCAGAGGTGACCTTGCCGCTCTCCACGCGGTGGCCGTGGCCAGGAGGTGGCCAAACAAGCCAGCGAGCCAGCTGTGGACAAGGGGCCGGATCCCGCAGCGTTTGCGCAGGCTCAGACCAGTCTATACTACTTATTTAAAAAACCCATTTCTACTTGTGTCTCAGACTTCCTTCTGGAATAACTTTCCTCTTGCTACACGCCCTTTAGAAATTCTTTATTGAGACTCTCAGGTTTCATTCTTCTGAAAAAATTTTTTTTTTTGCGGTACCGGGGATTGAACACAGGTGCATTCTACCTCCGTGCTACACCCCCAGCCCTATTTTTTATACTTTATTTTGAAACC
>PVJS01029761.1:6595-24651 GCA_004027185.1 Glis glis
AGGAGAAGGAGAAGGAGAAGGAGAAGGAGAAGGAGAAGGAGAAGGAGAAGGAGAAGGAGAAGGAGAAGGAGAAGGAGAAGGAGGTATCAAATCCAATCTAGGCAGTGTCTTAGTCCTTTAGGGCTACTGTAACAAAATAATAGACTATGTGCCTTATAAACAAGATTTTTTTCTCATAATTCCTGAGGCTAGCAAATCCAAGATAGAGGTGCCCACAGACTCAATATCTGGTAGGAGCTGCTTCTTCACAGATAGCCATCTTATCACCATGCCGCACAAGGCTGAACAAAGGGTCTCTGTCAGGCTTCTTGTACAAGGGCACCAATCCCATTTAGTATCTAGTCACCTCCCAAAAGCTCTACCTACTAATACCATGGCCTGGGGGGAGAGGATTTCAATGTATGAATTTTAGGAGAACATAAATATTCATAGCAAATAGGGAAACCGAGGAATTACATACACTCTGCCTTTCATTCTAACCTTTTCTTTAACCTTTATGTTTTAGCTTAGAATATGGATATTTGCTCAGAGTAGAAACATTGTCTTTTAGCCGAGAGGTCAAGAAATAGAAGTATAAATTTGGAAGGAAGAAAAGAGGCTAGAGGAATAACCAAGGGAAATATCAAATAAAAATTCTGTAAGTACCATTATTTTAAAGCAACTTGCATACTTGAACTACAAACTATTGTTGAAAGCAACTACATAAGCAGTTATAAAAATGAATCTAGACCTTAAGTAAAAACAAAATACATTTTCTTGAAAACCAAAATCTCTTCTCACAGATAATTACTGTTCTTAATGCTATCAATTATAGTGAGGTGAGAGAAGGGTACATTATTCTGCATATATTTTGCTTAATAAAGATACGTATGACACAGCTTTTCTTTTATTTCTCTGAATATAGAAGTAGTTTTGGATACTCAAAAAGATGTTGACATGTTGACTTTGAGAACTTTTTCCTCTGAATAAGAATATTAAATCGCTGCAGTTCATTACAAATTGTCTCCTAAGCATGCAATATGGTGCATATAGCAAATGGAATTTCACATTTGGAAGGTTTTAAAATGTTTTGCTGTCAGAAAGCTAGTTTTGAAGCTTGATATACATGTTTTACAATAAAAATGCTAAGACAAAGAGTTTAAAAGTCAAAACCGTCTGTTAAAATTTTAATGAAACCTCAGCACAGTGTGCTCATTGCTTGCAGAAATATTATTCTTTCAAAGAACTGTGTATGCTTCAGGGATATGGGGCTTTATCCTCCCATCAAACTGAGATTAAGCACTCATAAACCTTAGTGTCCTTTGTCACATATTTCTTCCTGGTGAATTCTTTTGATTAGGAATATCTATATTCATGGAAACTCATGAGAACGTTGGTGAAATAAAATGTTTTTATCTGTCATTTTAATTCACCTTGCAACCTCAAGTTCCTCCACAAATAATTAAAATGTGATCTTCCCAGTCCACCTCAAATTGGAAATGCCTGATGGCAGTGTTCAGATTGCAGTGTACCAAGCCCATCCCCCCCCACAAATACTCGCCTGCACTCCTGATCTCTCTTCCAGCTGCGCGTGTTGTGCCACTGAGTTGTAGCCCATGGAACAGTGAGCAGATGTGATAGGTCTGGCTTGTAAATTGTCCCAGGTGTGACCTTCCTTAGAAACTGCATAAAGAAGATCATAAAGCCCCAAAATGGAAGATGTATGAATTGGGAAAACCTGCTTTGAACTTCATGGGAGGAGAAAATGATTGTTACTGAGTTAATAGATAAGATTTGGGGGTTCACCTGTTACTAAGTGACACTCTTAACAGAAATCTTAATCATAACTTGAAAGGAACAGGATGTAGTAGAGATAGACCCAGTTAAATTTTTTTAGAAAGTACAGTGAATTGCATAAATGTATAATTCACCCAACTGTGTTTATCCTTATGTGCTTTGATTTCATATTACAAGACAGCTAATAAGGTTGCTCAAAAGATTTCTCTTTCCATTGAAGCCTTAGCTCCTAACCACTTTTCACTATGTCTAGGACGAACTAGAGAAGAAACCACAATAACCAGCTGTGTAGCTATTTCTCTAACATCAACCTCCTCTCTTTCATCTCTCTGTTAATACATGCCACTATATAAATTATTTGGTTAACATTTGTGCTGCTAAAAAAAATAATCCAAATTGGATATCATGGCTTGGGAAATTGCCTTGAAAGAAGAACAATTTTTTCACTTTTATATTGTAACACTGGAGGAATTATTCTTGATTCATGCCAATAATGAATTTGGGAAATGAAGAGGATATAGAAGTGTAACTTTCTCCGTTAATCAGCATCCGATCACCATAGCAAATACCTGAGATAATTCACTTATAAAGAGAAAAGTCTTATTTTGGATCACAGATATAGAGGTTTCAGACTGTGATTGGTTGGCTCCAATGTTTGGAGGCCAGTGGAGAGGAAGTACACATGGCAGAGCCACACCTCCCAGTTCATGCAGGGAGCAGAGAGAGAGGAGGGGCTGAAGTCCCATAATCCCCCCTGCCATGCCACCAGTGACTTAAAGATCTTCCACAAGGGCCCACCTCCTAAAGGTCTCATCACCTCCCAGTAGTAACGTTCTGGGGACAAAGCCTTTAACACATGGGCTTTGGGGGTCATGGAAGATCCACACTGTAGCACTTTTGGATCAATACTCTTTATTTTACATGCTCTTATCTAATGACAAGAGTGCTCTGTCAAATGCAAAACCAACATTTCTATTCTAATTTATAAGTGAGTAAAGAGGGAGCAACTGCAGAAAACAAAACACAAAAGCTATTGGGGAGACAGAACACCACTCTGAACTTTATTTGTTAAGCAATGCCGTTATAAATGATAGTCATACTGGAATCCTCAAAGGAGATGGTAGTATGTCCATTTGAAAGACATATATAGTCCTTAAGGTTAAGAGTAAAAGCAAGTCTCTTCTTTGGTCAATTGCTTTTCTTATTGAAAGAGACAGTGAAATAATTAATGTACCTACAGAATCTGCTGAGGAAATACATTTGTCCTTTGGCTTTGTTCTTGATTTCTTTATTTAAATGTTTTTCAGGTAGCATTATTCTTTCTGCTAAATAGTATTTTTTGATGCACACTCTCCTATTTAAAAAGTTATTTTTCTTAGCTTTTGTGACCTAAAATTATATTGTTTGAATACCATTTACTTTCAAATGCTCTATTGAAACAAAAAGTAAAAAAAAAAATAAAAAGCTGGAAAGCATTAGACAGAGATTTTAAGTCATTGTTGATACATTTGCATCCAGGTTTAATGCCTCAGAACACATGCACTTGGAGTATGAAAAGTTTTGCACAATAAGAAACTCCTAGTACAACTAGAAATGGCTCTTTTAATGATGCCAGCAGAAAGGTCCAGGCTTGGCTTCCCAGGATACTGTTTTCAAGGACAAGGTCCTGGCTTTGGTTACTCTGGTTTGTAGTCACAATACTTAAAGAAAAAGAAGTTAAGATAGACTCTATCATTTCCATTTTAAAGATGATAAAACATGCAGAATGCTAAATTTTAAAGCTAGTTCTATCTACCTCCAACTCCACTGAACAGCCTCTTTAAATATAACCAGCTAATATATGTAATTATATTTGATTCATGTGCAAGGTTCCACAGTACGATGTTTGATTGGTTACTCACTGGACTAAAGGGATACTTACTCAAATAAAGCATGGAGAAGACTTACACATATCTGTACATAACTTGTGTCCTATATATATATACATGTATACATGTATAGTTTTAAAACTAAACTAGACACATGGGATATAGATAGTATAGTTCATAAGTAGAATAATTAATAAAAATCAATATATTAGCATGAAAGACAATGAAAATTAATAACAAATAGAAGCTAAATCAGGTTAAAGTCCTTGCTATAAGTCCTAAACTATATATAAGGATATAGTAGGACTATGAAAAGTGCAAACAGTTTTGGATTGTGGGCTGTACTTGTAATAAAGCTAGCAGGAATGCTTTCTGAGTGCAGGCAGCTAGACTGCTAGCCAAGGTGAAGATTTAGAAATAGAATACAAAATCACTGCAAAGAGGACTGCTGCTAAAGGTTTGGAAAGCACAAATGGCTGAACACTAGCTTACCAGTCACAACCACAGGCCTAGATAACAGGGTCTGGTCTAGCTCTGCAAATACAAAGGATATGGATATGTAGGTATACTACATACATAAATATGTTTTATTTACAGCATCACCCTGTTGACAACTCATAAGAAGGGTTCAGAGAAGTTTCATGTTCTTTGGGAAACTTGATTAGTCTATTGTTAAACCATATTTGTGCTAGAAACCCTTCCTTAGAATTGTATTCTCCCAACCTTTCAGTCCTTCAACAGTACTGGTGTTTTCTCTCTCTCTCTCTCTCTCTTTCACTTTCTTTCTTTTTTTTTTTTTGCGGTATCGGGGATTGAACCCAGGGGTGTTCTACCTCCACACTACACCCCCAGCCCTATTTTTTATACTTTATTTTGAAACCAGGTCTCACAAAGTTGCAGAGGGCCTCACTAAGTAGAGAGAGGAAGAGAGAGAGAGAGAGAGAGAGAGAGAGAGACAGGAAGAGAGAGAGAGAGAGCTGAGGCTGGCCGCGAACCCGGATCCTCCGGTCTCCGCCTCCCAAAGTACTGGGATTACAAGCGTGTGCCACCACGCCCGGCTTCTCTCTTTCACTTTCTATCTGGAAATTAGGTACTAAGGTGTTGTTGTTTTGTTGTTTGTTTTACCCCTCATCAATCAAGTTGATAAATTTTGTAAATGTTTGACTAGGTGTTGACCATGAGTACTACATGTATATTGAGTGAAGCAAAATGTCTTTTGTTTAATTCATCTTACCAAACATCAATATAATATATTCCTACTATATATTAGATAAAAATTAGCTTAATTAAGGGTTTTACCATAGAGAATTTTCTAAATTTATTTACGTTGTCACTCAGATGCTCTCTGGGATTTCAATGTCTTTTGAATTTGTATAGTTCTATGTGTCTCCATTTTCAATAAGCTGTTCCACACAGAACCTATTTCAAATGCAATAATTTGAAGAAGGTGATCAAAACCTTTTAAACTTTTGATTCTGAAAATCATATTTCCATAAAGATCATAAAAATTATTGACTTACCATATTTTCTTGGCCAGTCTTCTACTTTTTTGAAGACAAGGGATAAGAATATCAGGATTGTTCTCATTTATCTCAACCAGCATTTCATCCTCGGAACCACCTCATCAAGAACTGTTAGTTATCTGAAATTTCCCCCACTTGCAAGTTAACAAGTAAGCCTACCAAAATTTATTAGCAGTTTGTGGATTCTGGTAGAAGACACAAGATTCCTGGGTCACAGACAAAGAACTTCATTACTCAAAGCATGGCAAGCAGCATGAACATCAACATATTTTCGTTTATTTCCTTTGTCCCAAGTCTCACATAAGTGACATTAATAGGCCAAGAGAGATGGCTGTATACAAAGTGGTTTGCATTAAAGGAGAGGAAACTTAATATAATTACCAGTATAGATGCTCGTCCTTTGCTGTAGAGAAGACTAACCTTTTGTGGGACAGTGAGCATGCTTGCCCTTTACTATGAAGAAAGATCCTACTGATTCAAGGCTATTTGCTCTACAAATGTTAAAAGGTAGGTCATAATAAGAGGGAAGCTATTGCTTCTGTCATAAGATGCAAAAACATGGAACCTGTAGAGAATGATACACCAACAACAGAATGAAAGAAAAGTTAAAAAAAAAACAGCATACTACTGCCCTGAGACAAAAATCCCTCAAATCTCAAAATCTCCAAATAATAATTACAATTGGAGGGCAAACTTGTGTGAATAGAAATTATAATGTTGTATTTGGAAGCTCTTTTTATTCACTGGGTGACATCATGTATAATGTACACCAAGCAATCTATGCATGAAATTGAACCTGCTCTGGGATAATGAGAAAGCTGGGGACAAGTTTGGCTCGCTCGTCGCCGCCGCTCACTGTCCTCTTCAGCCTTCCACCTGGAATGCTGCAGCAGAAACACACTGAGCCCTTGGTATGTAACAGAGATTGTAATGTGAAACTGAATAAGGCTTTGTCAGAGCAGAGAATATTTACTCAAGGATATGAGGATAATATTGAATATCTGTGCAAACAACATAAGCAACTCTAATCTCTGAAAGCTCCACAGTTAAGCACAAAGAAGAATCCTGTTATCTGATAGTTCTATTTTTAGCCTCTATGAAGACGTTGCATTATAAAGGTAGACCTTCAAGGATAAAGCTCTCAAACTCTGCCTAGTAGGAAATGCTCCTTCCTGGCCAGGCCATGCCACCAACGTAGAGGAAGTGTGGAGGGATGTTAAGAGAGCAGCCTCTCAGGCCAGACACCGCAAGGCTGTCATATCTACATTGCTTAAATGCTTTGTGACATTGATGGTTTTAAATAGCCTCTTAAATCCTCAATTTTCTTATCTATAAAATGATAGTCATACTACTTAGCTGATAGTTGCAAAGACTAAAGGATATAAAAGACTTTATGTCAGAGACCGACATAGAGCAGGTGCTAAATGTTTGTATTCTTGGTTTCACTATTATTGCATAGATTCTAACAACCCTAACAAACTCTCCTCTTCAGTTGTAGGCATTGAGCTTGAACCTAATGTACTCATGCTGAAGTACTAAATTTTGTATCTCAGCTTTTGCTCTCCTTTTCCATCTAATTCTTTTTCTCTCCATTTTGCCTGTGTTTCTGAGTTCATTTCATTCAGTTTGCACCCAGCAGCTGCCCTCCACAATTGTATCATCTCCTTTGGCTCCAGAGCTGAGCTTTTTTTCTTTCTCCCTACTATCTTTCTATCCTCTCCACAGGCCTCCTGAATAAACCCTTCTTTCTGAACTTCTTCATAAAGCAATGGCCCAGATTAAGTCATTGATGTGAATCTTCTTTTTAATTATGTTATTCACAGACACATTAAGCTCTTTTCAGAGTGTAGCGTGGCTCATTCTTTTTAAAAATGTGATACCCTGGGTTATGTGAAAAGGCTATAAATGAGGCAGATTAGAGGCTGCTTGATCTGCTTCCTCTAACACCAGGAGATTTGGTTCCAAGTTGCTTTTTAAAAGGCCTCCTAAATACGGCGAGATCTGTTTTACTCTGTGTTTTTTCTTCCACTTCCCATTCATATAAAATGCATTTAATTCACGGAAATTTAAGTGTATGTAACTGGGTGGGGGTGAAGAGAAAGAAAGAGGAAGAGAAGAGAGACAGAGAGATTGGAATTCAAAAGAAAATTCAGACAAAAGATTAAAATTAAAAATATAATTTTTATGGAAGTGGACTCTGAACTCACAGAGGGAATTTTCAGCATCAGAAAATGTTAAAGATTGGAGATGACCTTGAAATGATTTAGTTCAAAGGCTTTATTTTACAAATGAGGACATAAAAGGCCAAGGTCACAGAAGGAGTAAGAGATGGAGCTTGGAATAGAATAGAACCTGGTCAATGTGATTTCCATTTTAATAGGCAAGAGTAGATCAGATAAGCAATGCATGGAGCACTTGCTGTTTGAGTTCTAAAAAAAAATAAGAAAATAAGAAAGGTTTTATTTTATTCTAAGGATGTTATAGTCAGAGACTCAGGCATCTGCAAATCTGGAGCTAGACACACCTCTGCTTTCCTGGAGATGGGCAAGAAGACTGTAGGAAAGGAAGACTAGTCACATGAGGGAACAAGTATTTATTAATTAAGGTTACCACCATAGTAGAACCTTTGGGTGAAAGCCAAGTTGGAGCATGTGTCTCAGATTTGAGCCTAAACAGGTTTCCTGCATTCTCCTGCAAGTAAATGAGTATGCTGGAGACCAGGATGATGCATTGTGAAAACACTAGGAACCAAAGTCACATGGATCTCAGGTGCTCCATTATATATTCAGAAGAAATAGAAAGGAAGAGAACGGACAGGAGCAGAAGAGGGACACACACACAAACTGCCAACCAGTGATCCTCGGTAACCTCCCATCCCAACTGAACAATAAGATCCAATGTGTGTTCCAAGCTCTGCCCAATGTAATCAATAATTATTCCTCCCTGCAGGGACTAGAAAGAAGGCAGTCAGAAGAGAGGGAGTGGGCCTTGGAGGACAGAAAACTTACTTCCTGACAGTGGTGCTAGAGTAACCAATTGTAATGGTTTGGATTTAGAATGTCCCCCTATCCCTCACAGAAACAAGGTAGCCATGTTGGAAGCAGGGTGTGGTTGCTAAGGAGGGGTCCCTGGGGTTGTGGCCTTGGGGACACATAAGGTTCCTCCTCCCCATTCTCTCTCTCTGCTTCTGGCCTCCATGATGTGAGAGCAGAGCCTCGCACTCTCCACTCTCCCTCTCTCTGCTTCCCTCCACCGTGCCCTGAACTCTGCACATGCGACCCGACATGGACCGAAACCTCCAAGAAAACTGTGAGCAAATAAATCTTCCTTACTCTGAGCTGTGTGGTCAGTCTTTTAGCAGTGAGAGTGTTGACTGAGACACCAATCGTATAGGATCCATGTTCAAAGAGGGGCCATGCATCCTCTTTATTTGGTGAGATAAACCTGGACGTATTTAAAGCAGTAATGCCAGCCATGCCCTGTTTTTCGCAAATGTAAGAATCCGCTGAGATTAGAACTGAACATTTGTTATATTACTTGAGTAAGTAGAAAGGTGCTCCCTTCATTATTTTTAAATTTTATTTTAAGTTACATCAACATATTGATTGATGAATCCAGCCCAGGCAAAAAACATAAAATCCTATTTTAACAATATCAACAACCTCTTCTTCACTAGCCCCAGAACTCTATCCTTAAGTTTCTATTCTGCCAGCTAAAACGACAGAGGTCCACAGACTTAACGGGGCCCATTCAAGTGGAAAGATGGTAAGACCCCAGGCTCAGGTTTTTGACTCCCAGCTAAGCATTTTTTCTCTTATGCAGCATGGCCTCTGACTGCAAGAATAAAAGCATGGGTATTTTTCATTGTTCAAATCATCTGCATTAAGGCCTGCTGCAAATATACAGGATCTGCTCTGCCCAGAAGTAGAAAAACAAATTAATGATCAATTGGTCACAGTTAACAACCTCTAGTTTATGAGCTTGTCATTACATTTCAAAACAACTCTCCTTCAAAATGATCCTCAGAGCCTTCTTTTGCTACCATTTCAAAACAAGGCTACCCAAGCTAAACACATGTTAAATTACCACATTCAGGAGCGATGAATTCCCACAGCTACCAGAAAGCTATTGAACATGCTTTCTGAAGTTCTCTAAATTCCAGTACAAATGTTAAGAAGACATCTGCTAGCTATTCTAGTGGTGCATTCAGAAAAAGTCCTCCAGCAACCCCTCATCAAAGAAAGTTGAAATCAAAATCAAATCATTTCTTCTCTTCCCTTCTGCCATTTAACTGTATATAACACAGACATAAAAGATGGACCCCACCTTCCTGAAGAGCCACATTCCAATTTGAAGTAAGCTATGGAGATGAGGGAATTCGTCAGAGCCTGTTCACCAGGCAACATCTGTTGCCACGGGTAAGCTACCAAAAACTGAATGAAGCCTTTGACCTGAGATAGAGGTGTGAGTACAAGTGGCTGAGTATATCCCAAACTAAATTTCCTCCTCCAGTCTTTCTCATAAAAACTTAGTAACTTTCTAGATTGGTTTTTTAGTGTCTGTTTAAAATGGAATGTTGCTATTCCTTACCAACAGGAGAGCCTGAGAAACCATAATTCTCTGCTGCAAAGGACATCTCTCAACTCTAAAGATAGGTCCCAAAGGGTAGATTTTTCTTTGCCAGATTATTTGCCCATCCAAGAACCTCCAAGAATCATTATATTCTAAAAGCTGGATCCCTGCTATGGTTTTAATTTGTTATTGTTGGCATTCTATCACCTTACCTTGATAAAAAAAATTGAAGTTCAGAAAGCATTTTGAGATGTGCTATCTGAATTTGAATTTCATCACAAGGCTGTGGAGAAGGCATGAAAGGTATTATTTTTCCCTTTTATGGATGAAGAAATTCTGACCTAGAGATGTTCAGTGCCTTCATCTCCCAGTCGATATGCAGCAGGGTAAGAATTCAAACTCAATATGGTCCAAATACATCTCTAATCTTTGTTACCCAGCCTCTGTGACATATCACACAACCTGTTATAACCTCTAGACAGCAAGGTTAAAACAACTGGCAGCTTCTCCTTCCACATCTCTGCCTTTGCCACTGATCCCTAGAACAGCAACATAGGGTGGTGGTTTCAAGACTTTGGAGCAGGACAGAAAGTTTGAACCCTGGGTCTGCAGTGAATTAGCTATGTGATTGGAGGGCATGATAGTCACTCTGTGCCCAAGTTTTCTTTTGCAATATTGAAATAATTGTATCAATTTCACAACAACAACAAAGACTACTTAGAACATTGCCTGCTACAAAATAAGTACCTGACAGGGTTAATGATTATTATTACCACTGACAGTTGAGACCTAGGTTGAGCCAGGATTAGTTTAAGAATAATGAGCTCCAGGGACTTAAGTCTTCAAAAGTCCCTTTCCCCCTGAATAATGTCCTTCAACAGCCTCTGCTTTTCCTATCTCCCTATTGCAGCCACTTACCTCACCTCTCTTCCACTTTTTCTGCCAAAATGCTCATGATTGGGTTCCAATCACTCAGAACCCGCAGCAAAGATGATAAATTCACAATTTAACTCATGTCTGTGGTATAGCAGGTGTTTATTATCTTCCCCTTCAGAGATACCATATTTGCATTCTGACAGCAGTCTTCCAAAGACACAATAGCATAATTAGTAGCTCACAAACTTCCCACAGTTCATGAATCATCTGAATCCCAGGGTCACCCCAAACCTGAATCAGAACCTCTGGGACAGAGCCTGATTTAGTTTTAATAACAAGTTTACAGAGATGTAATTCACATACTGCACAATTTGCCATTTTATTTTTTATTGTTTTAAAGGAGTTATTTTATTTTTAGTTTTTTATTGGTTCATTGTAATCATACATCTTGATAGGTTTCAGGGTGGTAGAAGTATACATGCACACATCAGTCAATTAACCCTCCCCAAATTTCCACACCCATTCCCTCCCCCTTCCCTCCTTCTCATGCTCAGCATAGTAGTTGACTTTGATATATTTGTGTATGTACATCCTGTGCATTAGGGTGTTTCCCTCTTCCCCCCTCCCATCTCCCTCAGTTAGGTCGCCTTCTTTACTCATCTGAGGTTTTCTCCATCTTTGTCTGGAGTCCCTCTTACACCCTATTCTGCCTAGCTTCCGCATATTAGGGAGAGCAACCAACTTCACTTTTTGTGACTGACTAATCTCACCAAGAAAAAAGTTCTCTAGTTCCATCCATTTCCCTGCAAATGATGTAATTTCGTTCTTCTTGATGGCTGCGTAAAATTCCATTGTGTACATATCCCATAGTTTTGTAATCCATTTATCTGTTGATGGACATCTTGGCTGGTTCCATAATTTGGCAATTGTGAATTGTGCAGCAATAAACATTGATACACATGCATTAGTCTGGTAATTTGGTTTCCATTCTTTTGGGTAGATACCTAAAAGTAGTATTGCTGGGTCAAAAGGCAGGTTCAATCCCAAACTTAAGAGGATCCTCCACACTGTTTTCCAAAGTGGTTGCACTAATTTGCAATCCCACCAGTAGTGTATTAGAGTTGCTACTTCTCCACATCCTCACCAGCATTTGTTATTGTTTGTATTTTTAATTATTGCCATTCTAATTGGAGTTAGGTGAAATCTCAGGGTAGTTTTGATTTGCATCTCTCTGATTGCTAATGATGTTGAACATTTTTTCATATACTTATTGGCCATTTGTATTTCTTCTTTTGTGAAGTGCCTATTTAGTTCACTTGCCCATTTTTTGATTGGGTTGTTTGTGTTTTTATTGGTGAGTTTCTTGAGTTCTCTCTATATTCTAGTATTAGTCCTCTATCAGAGGAGTAGCTGGCAAAAACTTTCTCCCATTCTGTCAGCTCTCTGTTGAGGTTCTTGATAGTTTCCTTTGCTGTGCAGAAGCTCTTCAGTTTAATGCAATCTCTCATATTGATCCTCTTTTTAATATCCTGTGCCTTTGGGGTCTTGTTGAGGAAGTTTTTGCCTGTGCCTACGTGTTGAAGAGTTGGACCTATGCCGTCTTCAAGTAGCTGCAAGGTGTCTGGTCTAATTTCCAGGTCTTTGATCCATCTTGAATTGACTCTCATGCAGGGTGAGAAAGTGGGGCTTATTTCCATTTTTTCTGCATGTGGTTAACCAGTTTTGCCAACACCATTTATTGAAGAGGCTATCTTTTTTTCCAGTGTATGTTTTTGACTCCTTTGTCAAAAATCAATTGGCTATAAGGGTGCGGATTTGTTTCTGAGTCTTCTATTCTGCTCCATTGATTTATGTGCCTGCTTTTGTGCCAATACCATGCTGTTTTTATTACAATGGCTCTGTAGTATAGTTTGAAGTCAGGTATTGTGATGCCTACTGCATGGTTCTTGTTGCTGAGAGCAACTTTGGCTATTCTGGGTTTTTTGTTGTTCCAAATGAATTTAAGGACTGATTTTTCTATGTCTTTGAAAAATGACCTTGGTAATCAAATGAGTATTGCATTGAAATGTTAGATCACTTTTGGAAGAATGGCCATTTTGATGATATTTATTCTGCCTACCAAGACCATGGGAGGTCTTTCCATCTTCTAAAATATTCAGTTTCTTTTTTCAATGTTTTATAATTTTCCTTGTAGAGGTATTTTACATCTTTGGTTAGGTTTATTCTTAAGTATTTTATTGTTTTGGGTATATCATGAGTGGAAATGTTTTCTGGATTTCTTTTTCGGTGGATTTATGGTTGGCATATAGAAAAGCTTCTGATTTTTTAAGATGGATTTTGTATCCAGACAGTTTGCTAAATTTGTTGATTAGTTCTATAAGCCTTTTTGTTGAGTTTGTCAGCTCTTCTAAGTATAATATCATGTCATCTGAAAATATAGTTTCATTTCTTCTTTTCCTATGTGTACTCCTTCGATTTCCTTCTCTTGCCTTATTGCTCTGGCTAGAGTCTCTACTACTATATTGAAAAGGAGTGGTGACAGTGCACATTATTGTCTTGTTCTTGTTTTTAAGGGGAACTCTGGTAATTTTTCCCCATTAAAATGATGTTGGCTGTGGGCTTATTGTATTGCTTTTATGATGTTGAGGTATATTCCTTCTATTCTGATTCTCTGCAGTGTTTTATCATGAATGGGTATTGGATTTTGTCAAATGCTTTTTCAGTGTCTATTGAAATGATCATGTGATCTTTGTCTTTAGTTCTGTTTATGTGGTGGATTACATGGTTTGTTTTTCATATGTTGAACCAGTCTTGCATCCTGGGGGGAACCCAACTTAGTCATGGTGTATGATTTTCTTGATGTGCTTTTGAATTGGCATTGCTACTATTTTGTTTAGAAGTTTTGTGTCTAAGTTCATCAACAATATAGGTCTGTAGTTTTCATTTCTTGAGCTGTCTTTCTTTGGTTTTGGTATTGATGTGATGTTGTCTTCATAGAATGTACTTGGGAGAGTCTCATTTCATTCTATTTCATAGAATAAATTAAGGAGTATTGGAATTAGTTCTTCTATAAAGGTTTTATAATATTCACCTGGGAAACCATCTGGACCTGGGCTTTTCTTTGATGGTAGGCTTTTTATTGCTGCTTCAATTTCTTTGATTGCTATTGGTCGATTTAAATTTTCTATATCTTCTTGATTCAACTTAGGAAGGCTGTATGTGTCTAGAAATTTGTCCATTTTTTTGTAGGTTTTCGGTTTTGGTGGAGTGTAGTTTTTCAAAGTTGTTTCTGATAATCCTCTGGATTTCTACACTGTCAGTGGTAATATCACCTTTTCATCTCTTATTGTTGTAATTTGGGTTGATCCTCTCTTTCTTTTGGTTGGGCTGGCTAGTGGTTTATCTATCTTGTTTATTTTTTCAAGGAACCAGCTTTTTTTTTTTATTTTTTTCTATTGTATTTTTCATTCTCTACTTCATTGATTTCCGCTCTGATTATAATAATTTCCTGTCTTCTGCTGGCTTTGGGGTTAGACTGTTCCTATTTTTCAAGGGCTTTGAGGTGTGTCATTAGGTTATTTATTTGGTGATTTTCTGTTCTTCTTATGTGGGCACTCAGTGCTATGAATTTTCCTCTTAATACTGCCTTCAGGGTGTCCCAGAGATTTTGATATGTTGTGTCTCTGTTTTCATTTGTTTCTAGGAATTTCTTGATTTCTCCCTTTATTTCTTATTTTACCCATTCCTCATTCAGCAGTGTGGTATTCAGTCTCCACATATTTATGAGGTTTCTCTGGGTCTTCTTATAGTTGATTTCTAGTTTCATTCCATTATGGTCTGAAAAGACACAAGGGATTATGTCACATTTTTTGAACTTGCTAGTACTCACTTTGTGGCCTAGGATATGGTCTATTTTCGAGAAAGTTCCATGAGCAGCTGAAAAAAATGTTAATTCAGCTGTAGTTGGGTGGAATATTCTGTATGTGTCTACTAGGTCCATTTGGTTTATGGTGTTCCTTAGGTCTGAGACATCTTTACTGACCTTTTGTCTTGAAGATCGATCTAGTGGTGTGAGAGGTGTGTTGAAGTCTCCCAATATTGTTGTATTGGGATCTATGTGTAATTTAATGTCACGAAGAGTTTCTTTTATGAAAGTGGTTGCTCCTATGTTTGGGGCATAAATGTTGGCTATTTGTATATCCTCTTGCTGGATTGTTCCTTTTACCAGTAAGAAATGTCCTTCTTTGTCTCTTCTGATAAGTTTAGGTTTGAACTCTAATTCGTCTGATATCATAATTGCTATTCCTGCTTGTTTTTGAGTTCCGTTAGCGTGGATTACATTGCTACACCCCTTCACCTTTAGTTTGTGTGTATCTTTACTTGTAAGGTGTATTGGACAGGGTTCACTAGATTAATAGAATTCACAGAATGAGTATATTTGAAAAAGGGATTTATCAGATGGGCTTACAGTTTGAAGCAATGTAGTCCCAGGTTCTGACTGCATGTGGAGAGTCAGAGGAACCAGTAGCTGGTCGAGCGGTCTAAGAGCTGGAGTCTTAGGATTGGAGCAACCACTAATTCAGTCCCAGTCCAAGACGTGAAGATCAGGAAGCTCTTCGGAGAAACAATGGTGAAGTTTCAGTTCGAAGGGCTGGAGGCCGAGAAGATCAAGAAGGTCTTCAGAAAAATGGCGAAGCCGGCAGCCGACGATCTCAGGCGAGAGCAGATGCATTTTCCTCGGAAAGAGTCGCGCACACTCTACGCGGCTTCTCCCTCTTTATCTAAATCCTGCACCTATCAGAATCCTGCTGCCTACATTCAGGGCAGGGCTTTCTGTTTAATCTGCTGTTACACACCCAAAGTCACATGATCTTGGGTGTGTCATGATCAGGTCAAGTTGACAACCCAGATTGACTATCACATAAGGTATGTTTCTTGCAGGCAGCATATAGATGGATTGTGATTGTTAATCCATTTTGCTGCCTTATGTCTTTTGATTGGGGAGTTAGGCCATTTATATTCAGTGTGATTATTGACAGATGGGTTTTCATTCCTAACATTTTGAGTTTTAATTTCTGTTTAAAGTAGTGTTTGTTCTTTGCCTAGTTGTTTGTTTGATGGGAATCACTGTTTCTCTGGTTCTGGTGTTTCCTTATCATTTCTTCTTTGTAATTAATCTCTTTGAGCATTTTTTCTAGTGCTGGTTTGGAAGACATAAAGTCTTTCACCTTCTGTTTGTCATGGAAGGTTTTTATTTCTCCATTGAATTTGATAGATATCTTTGCTGGGTAGAGAAATCTTGATTGGAGGTTGTTTTCTTTCAGTTTGGAATATGTTGCTCCAGGCCCTCCTGCCTTTTATGACTTGGTTTGGAAAGTCGGAAGTGATTCTTATTGGTTTGCCCCTGAATGTTACTTGGTCTTTTACTCTCTCTGCCTTTAAGATTCTCTCCTTGGCCTCCACATTAGTAAATTTGATTATTATGTGGCATGGTGAACCTCTTCTCTGATCTTGTCTATTAGGGGTTCTATATGCTTCCTGTACCTATGTTGATCTCTTTTTCTATATTTGGATAATTTTCTAATATTACTTCTCTGAAAAGATTATTGACTTCTTTGGTTTCAGCTTCCTTTCCCTCTTCTATGCCTATTATTCTTAGGTTTGCTTTTTTAAGATTGGGCGAGATCTCTTCAATGTCTAATTCATGCTGTCGAATTGTTTTTTCTAAAGTATATACTATGCATTCATTTTTGGAGAGCTCATCTTCTAAGAGTGAGATTCTGTTTTCCATGTGCGCTAGTCTATAGTTTATAGTTTGTATTGATGCCTTCATTTCAATTTTGCATCCTTCACCTCCTTCAGAGCTTCTTTTTGATTCCTATTCAGGGTGTCAGATTCTTTGTTTATTTGATCCTCCATTTCTTTCATTCTCTCTATGAATTCTTTTCAGAAATCCTGTATCATTTCTACTATTAAAGCTCTGAATTGTCCTTCTGGTAATCTTTGCACTTCTGTGTTGGCAGGTTCTGTTGTTGTGGAGTTGTGGGAGCTTCTCATTGTTTCTTTGCTATTCTTCCTTCTCATGATTTCAGGTTTCTTAAGTTTATATATTTGTTGCTTTTGGTAGCTCTCTCTCACTCTGTAGATTTCCTATGTCTAATCTCTCTCTCTTTATAGTATCTTATTCTGGAGGTAGATATTTGCTACTAGGTGAGCCTTAAAGGTGAATAGCCTTTACTGAATGGTTATTCTCACTTGCTGGGTATAATGTCCATTTGCAGGCCCAATTCTTGGTCTCCTTCAGTGATTGGAACCCTTGCCTAGTGACTCTCACTACCTGTGCAGGCACCCAGTGCTGCTATTGCCCCTCTCACTGCAAATGTGGGTCTCCACGTTCTCCACTTGAGCTGTCCTTATGTCTCTCTCTGTCTACAAATATGGTGGGTGTTGCCAGTGGGGCACCCTGGGTTTTTGTCTCTCTTTGCCTACAGAAGTGGTGGATGTCGCTTTGACTGAACTCTGTGCAAACACAGGGGAACTCCACATTTTCCACAGAGAGGGCTGGGTTGATCTAATTTTCCCCAAGTACCATGACTGTGTGTCCTGTGGTGAAGGAACCCTGTAAGGGCACTGCCACCTGCGGCCTGTAGGTCTGTCCCTCCCAAATGTTGCTGGGGACTGTCTAGTTATCTGCGCATCTACTGTGTCCCACAGCAGACCCTACTCCCACCGCCACAGGGGTGATCCACAAAGTCTCAGACCCTGTGAGTCTATTGCTTACCAAGCGAGTTCCTGTGACTGTGCTGGTTGGTCTCCCCCTGGGGCGGCTCATTAACTTACAGGCTCCTTGAGCACTGCTCTTAATCTCTGGGGGAGGGGATGCACTCAGCCACATTGCCACAGGTTCTAGTCAGGCTTCCAGGCACTCGGGTCTCTGCCGAGCATTTAGGGAATTGCGGCTCGATTTAGTCGCTGATGATCTGCAGTTGCTGGTTTTACAACAGATCCCTGGCTTCTTTGTTGGTGGCCTGCAGAAGCCACAATACCAATTTGTCATTTTAAAGTATACATTTCAGTTGTGTTTATTTATAGAATTGTGCATTCCTTTGGGCAATCTAATTTCAAGGCCGTTTTTAATCACCCTGAAAAAGAAACCCTACACCCATTAGTAGTCACTCTCCACTTTCCTTCCGTTCCTTGGCAAAAACTAATTAACTTTTTGTCTCTGGAGATTTATCTAATTCACAGTGATTAATATAAACCGATATATATATAGTATGTGACTTTTGGTGTCTGCTTCTTTCACTTAGCATTGTGTTTAAGGTTCATTCATGTATAATTTATTATATTTCATTTTTATTTTTGGTTCTGGGAATTGAGCCCTGGGACATTCTACCTCTAAGCTACACCTCTAGCCCTTTTAATTTTTTTTTTTTTTTTT
>PVJS01029762.1:0-24551 GCA_004027185.1 Glis glis
TTTTATTTTGAAACAGGGTCTCACTAAGTTGCGGAGGGCCTCACTAAGTAGCTGAGGCTGACCGCAAACCTGGGATCCTCTGGTCTCAGCCTCCCAAGTACTGGGATTACAAGTGTGCACCACCACACCCAGCTACCTTTTTTTTGTGTGTGTGTGTGTGTGTGTGTGTGTGGTATTGGGGATTGAACCCAGGGGCATTCTACCTCTGAACTACACTTCCAGCCCGATTTTATTTTTATTTTGAAACAGGGTCACACTAGGTTAATGAGTCTCACTATTTGCTGAGGCTGTCCTCAAACCCACAATCCTCCTGTCTCAGCCTCCCAAGTACTGGGATTACAAGCATGTGCCACCACGCCCGGCTATGTTTTTTATTTTGAAACAAGGCCTCTCTAAGTTGCTGAGGCTGGTCTCGAACCTGCGATCCTCCTGTCTCAGCCTCCTGAGTACTGGGATTCCAGGCTTGCGCCACCGTGCCCAGCTAATTTTTACCAATCTCTATCCAAAATGTAGCATTTCCTCTGATGAGGAAATATTAGCCGTACGGTGTGAGTTTGTCACCAATAAAAATCACAGCTGTTTTCACATCACCTCGGAGTTGTTAACAGAAATTGTGAAATATCGTTTACATTCTCCGCTGCTTAGAAGTAATGGCGCTAATTACACCCACCGGTGCCGCTTTTAATTTAATATGTTAATAAAGAGGCACATATATAACTGTCACTTCAAGTTTGTTTTCTTCAATATTTTGATAACTGTATCTCAGTGCCATTGGTGTCCTTTGTAATTTTACACGCTTTCTTTTATGAATGTAGAATGCCGTTCTGAGAGGGGTCTGCAGCCTGCACTGGACACCAAGCAAGGGCACAAAACTCAAAGGCACCACGTGTCCCCTCCCGGGTCCCCTCCTGCTCCAACCTGCAGCGTGGGGGTGGGGCAGGCTGCGAAACCCCCACGCCTCCTCCCTGCTATGGGACAGGGGGACAGTCGCCCAACCACCTGAGCCTACCCAGGCTGCACAAGCAGAGACACAGCTGTCTTGCAATGGAGGCAGGGGAATGACCAGGATGACTAAGACCCAAGTGGCCTGGGCATGGCTGGGGTGGGGAGAGGTCAGAGTGCACCCTGGTGAGGGTCTGCAGGGGAAATGACCGAGGAGGACGGGGCCACCCCGCAGCCCCAGGAAACCCAGACTGTCCCAAGATGGGGTACCAGAACTGTGTGGGCATCACCTTCCCAGCCCCCCCCAGCCCCGGGCTCCACCCCAGTCTCACCCCACTCCAAACATGGCTTCCGCCTGCTCCCCAATGCGGTCCAGGTTCATGTTGGCAGCTGTGGGGAGCGAGAGAGGCAGATGGGACACGGGGCAGGTCCACACCCAGGAGCGATGGGGAGCAGCGAGATGCCCAAGCCAGCCCACTGCCGCCCCGCTGCCCTGGCAGTTAGGAGACCGGGGGCCTGGTCTGGCCCAGCCCGACTCGCTGTGACCTTGAGCAGTCCTTGCTCCCCTGTGGGCCTCAGTTTCCCCATTTAGGAGTAGGGGGAAGGGTCCCCACCTTTGCCCCTCCCTGTGACAATCAAATGGGACAAGGAAGAGGAAGGACCTTTGAGGACTGGAAAGGGGCAGGGGAGAGAGCTGCCGCAGGTGTGTGGTTCTGCCCTGCGCTAGTGTCCCCGGCCTCCTGCAGCCGGGCGGTAGCGGGAGGACTCACTGGTGGAGTCGAAGGCGGGTGCCGTGCCGTCGGCGCCGCTGTCCTGCATGGGAAACACCTCCACGAACTCCTTCTTGAAGACAGACAGCAGGTAGGAGATGCGGTAATCCAGACGCACGTTGAGGATGAACTGCAGAGACGGGGTGGGGGTGGGGACCAGTCTGAGGTCAGGAGGGGTGGAGGGGATCCTGCGGCCTCTAGCACTCCGGGGCTTCAGGGATGCTCTGGGGTGTCACAACAAATCAAGAGCCCCCGCCCAGGGATGCCCAGGGCACCCTCTCCCCAGCTCCTGCCCCAGTGATGGGGGCTGGCATGGGCCACTCAGTCCCTCTTTCCCCACTGGACACAGACAGGAAAGAGAACGAAGCTCCCCAGGTTCACAGGCAACTCCTGTCCTCCGATCCCACTCTGCCAAACAGACCCTTGGGCTCTCAGGGAGGGGAAACTGAGGCTGGGACACAGGGTTTGAAAACACCCTTGACAGCCAGGCATGGTGGCGCACCCTCATAATCTCAGTACTTGGGAGGCAGAGACAGGAGGATCACAGGTTCACGGCCAGCCTCAGCTACTTAGTGAGGCCCTCCGCAACTCAGTGAGACTCTGTTTCAAAATAAAGAATAAAAATCAGGCTGGGGTGTAGCTCGGAGGTAGAATGCCCCTGGGTTCAATTCCCAGTACTGCAGGGGAAAAAAAACACCCTGGACTGGCCTCTACCCTCAAGGGGCAGAGTCTCTGGCCACACCTCAGGAAGCCAACATGGAAGCACCAAAATAAACCAGAACACTCCTCCTCTGACTCCCCCAACCAAACCTGGCCAGACGGTCTCCATGGAGACCACTGCATTGCCCTCCTGCCCTCTGTCACCACAGGGCCTCAGCCCAACTCAGGACCCCAGCCGCTCCCCAGGTGTGGCTGGGGCGTCTCCGACGAGGCAGAGCAGGGATGACGGCATCCACCTCGTGGAGAGATGGGACTCAAGTCTCTAGCTCTGCTCAAAATCCCGTGACTTGAGAAGGCCCCCACCCCTACGTCCCCATCGGTAAGATGCGAGGGTTACGCTGGAATCTTCCAGAGGGCTCGTCACGAGCCCACGGCCCTGCCACCAAGGTGCCTGACTCAGGAGGTCTGCGGGGGGCCTGAGAATGTGGATTGAACCCAGGGGCACTCTACCTCTGAGCTACACCCCCAGAGCTATTTTATTTTTATTTTGAAACAGGATCTCACTAGGTTGATGAGAGTCTCACTACTTGCTGAGGCTGTCCTCGAACCTGCGATCCTCCTGTCTCAGCCTCCCAAGTACTGGGATTACAGGTGTGCGCCACCACGCCTGGCTGAGAATACACACTTCTAACAAGTCCCCAGGTGATGCTGCGGGCCCAAGGACGACATCTTGAGGACCACCGGGCTAGACGGCGACAGAGTAGAAGACTGCAGTCTTCCCACGTGAGATGCTGGGATCTGAAGGGTCCCCGGCCAACCTCCCCGCACCTGCCCCTATTCCCAACACCTCCCACCATGGCCCTGGCCCAGCTACCTGCAGGATTTCCAGAATCTTCAGCTTGGTCTCCATCACCACGATGTCTTCATTGTTCTCAAACTTGCTTCTGTCCAGCGGCTCAGCGGCCCCCGAGCCAGCAGGCAGGCTGGGGGCCCCAAAGACGGACTGCTTGCGGCTCAGCACCATGGTGGACATCATGTGCCCCACGCCCTGGATGGACCGCCGCACATTCTTGCCTGGGGGTCACAGAGGGTGCACAGCAGGGGGTCACAGGAGGTGGGGGTGCACAGCAGGGGTCCCGGTCTGAGGGGAAGGCAGAGTGCACACACCGTCTATGACGACTACAGGGTGAGGCCTTGCTAAGGACGGGACGGGGCTAACTCTGGAAGGCTTCCCAGAGGAGGTGAGCATTAGGTCAAGTGAAGAGGGAGGGCCAGGGCAAAGGTGAGCCATGCGGGAGATGGGGGGCTTCTCTGTGGGAAACGTGAGAGATGCTACGGAGCAAGGGGCAGGTGGGCACTGCCAGGAATGCTCAACCCCAGGGCACAGGCCCTAGGCACTACTCTTTTTTTGTTTTGGTTTTTGGTACTGGGAATTGAACCCAGGGAAGTTCTAACCTCTGAGCCACACCTCCATCCCTTTTTCTTTATTTTGAAATAGGGTCTCCCTAAAATGTTGAAGGCCTCACTTAGTTGCTGAGGCTGGCCTTGAACTTGTTATCCTCTGGTCTCAGCCTCTACATCCCCTGGCAGGAACCCCTCTTACAGCCCAGGTTGGAAGGGATCGGGGCTCAAGACACCCCCTCGGGGGAGCCAGGTCCCTGGGGGAGATGGTGAGGCCTCACCGCCGGGGTCCTCGTAGGTCTGCAGCAAGACCGCGGGTCCCTGCACGCAGTCGATGATGCCCAGCAGCGTGCGCGTGAGCCGCAGCAGCTCGCTGAAGCTGTAGAAGCCGAAGTAGATGAGATTGTGTGCCAGGCTGACCACCTGCGGAGGGGAGTGGCGGGTGAGGAGGGGCGTGGCGGGTGATGAGGGGCGTGGCCAACGGGTGGGCGTGGTTTCGTGGGGGCGGGGCCAAGGTCGAGAACCAGGCAGGGGGCGTGGTGAGGGCGGGGTCCCTGGGAGGGCGGGGCTTCGGGGAAGGCCCCGGAAAGCAAGCCTATCATTGCAGGAGGCTATGCATGCTGGCTGGGGGCACTGAGGAAAGTGGAGTCACAGATCCCGCAGCCCGGCCC
The DNA here is from genome assembly GCA_004027185.1 of Glis glis. Taxonomy (NCBI): domain Eukaryota; kingdom Metazoa; phylum Chordata; class Mammalia; order Rodentia; family Gliridae; genus Glis; species Glis glis. The sequence continues at coordinate 4,445 of PVJS01029762.1, forward strand.
TGGGGGGCGGACTGAAGCCCAGTGAGGGGGCAAGCCAGGGCCCCACCGACCCCCCAGCTTGGGCACCCCCGGCCACCTCGAAGGTGAGCTTGTTCTTCTCCTCATTGGCAAAGGGCACGGCCTCGCTGACCACGTTGTTGAGGTAGTCCTCCACGAACTCCATGGTGCTGGCGAACTTGTTCTTTTTGTCGTCTCGCGAGGCGTTGAGGTTGGAGTCATAGCTGGGGTGCAGGCCACCAGGCATGAGGGTCCCTGTGACCCGCCCACCCCAGCCTCTGCCCTGCCCCCGCCCCCGCCCCTTACTCTTTGATGGTGATGGCCGTGGGGATCTCTGTCCAGAGGCGGGCGAACTTGACGGGGGTGACCAGCTCCTGGGGGTCGCGGTCCACGTGCACGTGCAGCATGAGGTGGCAGAAGGAGGCGCGCAGGTCAAAGGGCAGCATCTCGTCAGCCATGCACAGGAAGATGAGGTCCACGCCCAGCTGCTGGGAGATCTCATCGATGGCCAGGTACTGCCGGTCCAGGCACATGCGGGCGAAGAGCTTCAGCTGGTACCTGCGGGCGGGGAGGACAGTGAGCACGTGGCAGAGGGGTCGGGGGCTGCTGCACCTGGGCTGGGCGTGCGGAGGACCGCAGCACACTGCAGAGGGACGTGGGCTAAACCACGCCCCAGCCACTGCACAGAAAGGCCACGATCCTAAAGGTGTTGGAGCCCGTCTGTGACCCTGAGGGTTTGCAATCCTCCCCTCCTGGCTGAGGAGGGAGAGCATTTCTAGCTTAGCCGGGATGGGTCCTTACAGGAAGGGGTGGCTGAGATGAGCGCAGGGAAGAGTAAGGTAGGAAGAGCCGCCTGGTGAAAATTGGGCGACTGAGATGGGGAGACCTAAGCGAGGGCGTGGGAAGCTTTGCGCTGTCAGGGTGATGTCATGCCCACTGCCTCCTCCTCAGACACCGCGTCACCTCCCCAGGGCTCTGGAGCCAGACGGTCTGGGTGTGAACCGTGGCTCACCACGTACGGCTGTGCAGCCTCAGGCAAGTTCCTTTGCCTCTCTGTCTTTCCTTTCCCCAACTTCACAACCAGGGCAGTGATAGTGCATACTTCCTAAGGTTGCTCGGGTAAAGTACTCAGGATCCTGCTTGGTGTGTAGTGAGCAAGGAAGCAGGACCGACTGACATCATTATTTAAAGTGCATACACCGGGAGACAGGATTGGTTTCTTTCTTTCTTTCTTTCTTTCTTTTTTTTTTTTTTTTTTTTGCAGTACCGGGGATTGAACCCAGGGGCATTCTACCTCCGAGCTACACCCCCAACCCTATTTTTTATTCTTTATTTTGAAAACCGGGTCTCACTAAGTTACAGAGGCCTCACTAAGTAGCTGAGGCTGGCCGCGAACCCAGATCCTCCTGTCTCAACGTCCCAAGTACTGGGATTACAAGCGTGCGCCACCACGCCCAGCTTATTCTTTATTTTGAAACAAGGTCTCACTAAGTTGCGGAGGCCTCACTAAGTAGCTGAGGCTGGCCGCGAACCCGGATCCTCCGGTCTCAGCCTCCCAAGTACTGGGATCACAAGTGTGTGTCACCAGGCCTGGCTAGGCTTGGTTTCTTTACAGCCTGGTCACTGTGCTGAGCCGGCTCCAGGGCCACGCAGCGCTATCGGCGATGCACGGTCCTCCGTCGCTCAGCCCTCCTGGGAGGGGGGCTGCGTGCAGCAGGGGAGCGAGGGTGGGACGGGCGCAGACGGGCACCTGTAGTAGCTGAGCACATTCTCGTCATGCGCGTTGCCGGCCCGCGCCTCCTGCGCCAGCTGCCTCACGCTCTTCTCGTGGTGTTCGTTATTCCTGTCGGTCCAGGTGAGCCACACCTCCTCCTCCGAGTACTCGATGCTCAGGTACTCGTGGGATTGCGCCATCTCCTTCACGGGCCGGAGTCTGCAGACCAGCAGCAGCATCGTGGGGCGCCCTGAAGCCGCAGAGCTCCCCCGCCCGCGCCGCCCCATGCAGAAGCAGCCCCTGAACCTCCCACGGTGCCAGGCACAGAGCTGGGCCCGGCAGGCACCCAGTTCATGTCTGCAGAGAGCAGGGTCCTAGCCTGAACCCCAGTGGGGCCCACGCGCTAAGGCCGCTGGGAGGCCGGGCATGCGGGGCTGCCGACGGCGGAGCGGCCACTCACTCCGTCTGGATGAGAATGTCGCTGTTCTTGGGATCCAGCACGCACTTGCAGATGAGCTCCTGGGTGACCGGGATGGCGATGTGGTTGGACACGCACAGGTCGGAGAGGTAGTCCAGGAACCTGGGGTGGTGACAGGAAGGCCAGGGAGGGAACTCAGAGGCTGGCCCCTGAGAGAAGGAAGTCCACCTTCCCGCTCCCCAGCTGACAGTGCCAGCCTCCCTCCCAAGGCTCAGACCTGGGTGGGAAGGGCTCCCAGCTGCCCAGGGAGGGACAACCCGTGAGCATCACCCTGGGGCGGGGGAAGGCGACGTGAGGGTTCAGAGGGTCAGGGGGAGGCACGAGGCCAGGGACCGTATTCAAAATGTTTAACCACTGGTTCAGTACAGGCACTGACGATCATCGGAGAAGGGTTTGGGGGCCTCCTGCTGTACCAAGAGCCACTCCTGCTGTTATAGATTGGGCCAAATTTGGGAGGGTCCCAGAGAGGGGTTGGGGAGGCAGCAGTTTACTATCAACACAGACGTATTTCAGGGTGGTTTTTTGGGGGGTAGGGTACTGGGAATTGGACAAGCTACACCCCCAGCCCTTTTCTTTTCATTTTTTCTTTGAAAAAAAGTCTCACTAAGTTGCTAAGGCTGACTGACTTCAAACCTGTGATCCTCCTATCTCAGCTTCCCAAGTACTGGGATTACAGGTCTGCACTACCACGTCTGGCTTATTTTTTATTTTCAAACAGGGTCTCACTAAGTTGCCGAGGCTGACTTCAAACCTTCGATCCTCCTGCCTCAGCCTCCCTAGTACTGGGATGACAGGTGTGCACCACCGTGCCTGGTGAGTCTTTCAGTATTTTGTGTGTGTGTGTGTGTGTGTGTGTGTGTGTGTGTGTGTGTATGCATGTGGTACTAGGGATTGAACTCAAGGGCATTCTATCTCTGAGCAACACCCCCAGCCCCATTTTTTATTTTTTATTTTGAAACAGGGTCTCACTAAGTTTCAGAGGGCCTCACTAAGTAGCTGAGGCTGCCTGTGAACCCAGATCCTCCCGTCTCAGCCTCCCAAGTACTGGGATTACAAGCATGTGCCACCATGCCCAGCTGTCTTTCAGTATTTTAATGCAGAGCCCAGCCAATTCTGCAGGCGGGCAGGGAAAGAGGACAGGGGGAGGCAGAGGTGGCACCTGGGCTCCCGGTTCTTGCGCACGAGGCTGACGAAGGTCTCCACCTCGGTCTTGGTGATGTGCTTCTCCAGCAGCTTGCGGTTGTTGTGTAGCAGGGCAGTGATGGTGTCCTCGGCCAGGATGTCATAGCCGATCTGTGACTGCATCATCCCAAACTGCTTGGCGATGTGCTCCTGGGGGCAGACGGGCCGGGGGTCACAGGGAGCCACCACCGGCAAGGCGGGGCCGGCCTCTGCTTCAGAACCCTGCCCCCAGGCCCCAGGGTAAGGAGCCAACACAGGCAGGGGACTCCACCTGGCCAGGTGGAGGTGTGGAAGAGGAGCCAGCCCGGCAGAAGGGCGGCTCTATACTGCACAGGTAGCTCCCAGTCTGTCCCCTACCAGAGGGACACCTCCACGAGGGCAGGGACCTTGTCCTGCTGGGAGGACCAGCTACACAATTTTTGGGGCCTAGCACAAAATGAAAGAGTAAAAACGTTGCTGGAAAATTAAGAATTTCAAGGTGGCAACGGCAGGGCACTGAGGACCGGGGAGGCCCTGTGAGCACCTGCCAGGGTACACACCCATGAAGCCAGCCCTTCGGTCTAGGCCCTACTGCGCCCAGTGCCCAAAGCTGCCTGCCGAGGGTGAGCGCATGAGCGGCCAGCGAGCGCCCTTGGAGTCGGAGGCGCGGGCGGGCGCGGGCGCACCTGGTTCTTGCGATAATCCTCCTGGGAGTGCCGCAGCACGCGGTAGCAGAGGCGGAACATGTGCTGGTAGGGTGCGTTCTTCTGATCTGACAGCTCCTCCAGCCGCACCAGGGGGCCCTCACCCCCCTTGTCGCGGAAAGGGGCCTTCAGAATGCCAAAGATCTGGGGGAGGCAGAGAGTGAGGAGGGATTCTCCCATGCCTGCCGGCACCCTGATCACCCCAGGAACCCGGAGCCCCACAGACCCTCCCCAAAGCTACTAGCCTGAGTGATTCTACGCTGGACTGCAACGCTGCCCCCCACGACCCTCACCTCCACTAATTCTCCCGACTCCTGGCCAGAATCCCAACACCAGCCTCAGCCCACCCCTCCTTGCCAAAAAGAAAACGCAAGTACAAATGTGTGTATGTGGTGTGTGTGTGGTGTGTGTGTGTGTGTGTGTGTGGTTCTGGGGATTGAACCCAAGGGAGTTCTACCTCTGAGCTACACCCCCGGGCCTATTTTATTTTTTATTTTGAAATGGAATCTTGCTAAGTTGCTGAGGCTGGCCTTGAACCTGCAACCCTCCTGACTCAGCCTCCCAAGTATTAGGATCACAGGCATGCACCACCATGCCCAGCTTGCAAGTACACACGTTTTTAAAGTCAGGGGATGGGTGGGATGAAAACCCTTAGTGAGATCCTGGTTAAAACAACAACTAAGCTGGGCGTGGTGGTGCACACTTGTAATCCCAGTACTTTGGGAGGCAGAGACCAGAGGATCCAGGTTCGCGGCCAGCCTCAGCTCTCTCTCTCTCTCTCTTTCCCTGTTTCTCTCTCTCTCTCTCTCTCTCTCTCTCTCTCTCTACTTAGTGAGACTCCACAACTTTGTGAGACCCGCTTTCAAAATAAAGTATAAAAAAAAAATCGGGCCGGGGGTGTAGCGCAGAGGTAGAACGCCCCTGGGTTCAATCCCCGGTACCGAAAAAAAAAAGAAAAAAAAAAACAACAACTAAATCTTTTCAAAAGACACTTTGGGAAAGCTGGAGATGTTTGATATGGACGGGGTACAGCTGATTCTCTTAGGAATGATAATCGGACAATGGCCACATAGGACAGTGGTTGCGTAGGACAGCGCCCTCATTAGGAGATGCATGCTGATGAATTCTTTTTTTTTTTTTGTGGTACCGGGGATTGAAAGCAGGGGCGTTCTACCTCCGAGCTACACCCCCGGCCCTATTTTTTATACTTTATTTTGAAACCGGGTCTCACGAAGTTGCGGAGGGCCTCACTAAGTAGAGAGACAGAGAGAGACAGAGAGAGGGAGAGAGAGCGAGAGAGCTGAGGCTGGCCGCGAACCCGGATCCTCTGGTCTCCGCCTCCCAAAGTACTGGGATTACAAGCATGCGCCACCATGCCCGGCCATGCTGATGAATTCTGGGGAGAAGAGCAACCCATTTGGAAATGCGTGGATGGAAGGGGAGATGCATAACCCAGAGTTTCATAAGAACAAAACCCAGCGAAACAGTAATAACTTAAATCTGGCAGTGGATATACCATGTTTGGTGAACTAATCTTTCAATACTTTGCCAATATTTAAAGATTCTTGTCAGACGTGATGGTACGTGCCTGTAATCCAATACTTGGGAGGCTGAGACAGGAGGATCCCAGATTCAAAGCCAGCCTCAGCAATTTAGTGAGGCCCTCCACAACTTAGTGAGACCCTGCTTCAAAATAAAATAGGGCTGGGGATGTAGCTCAGAGATAGAATGCCCCTGGGTTCCATCCCTGACACCAAAACATAAATAAATAAGTAAAGATTCTCATAATGAAAATTTAGAGCCAGGCGTGGTGGTACATGCTTGTAATCTGAGTACTTTGGAGGCTGAGATGGGAGGATCTGGGTTTGTGACCAGCCTCGGCTACTTAGTGAGGTCCTCCACAACTTAGTGAGACCCTGTTTCAAAATAAAGAATAAAAAATAGGGCTGGGGGTGTAGCTCAGAGGCAGAATGCCCCCTGGCTCAATCCCCAGTACTGCAAAAAAAAATTTTTTCAAAAAAAAAAAATTCAGGAGCCGGGCGTGGTGGCGCATGCTTGTAATCCCAGTCCTTGGGAGGCTGAGAAAGGAGGATCACATGTTCGAAGCCAGCCTCAGCAACTTAGTGAGGCTCTCAACAACTTAATGAGATCCTGTTTCCAAATAAAAAAATACAAAACAGGTCCGGGGGTGTAGCCCGGAGGTAGAAGGCCACTGGGTTTCATTCCTAGTATGACAAACAAATAAATAAATAAATAAATACTTTTTAAAATTTAGGGAAAAAAGCCGGGCGTGGTGGCGCACACTTGTAATCCCAGTACTTTGAGAGGCAGAGACTGGAGGATCCGGGTTTGCGGCCAGCCTCAGCGCTCTCTCTCTCTCTCTCTCTCTCTCTCTCTCTCCCTGTCTCTCTCTCTCTCTCTCTCTCTACCTAGTGAGGCCCTCCGCAACTTGGTGAGACCTGGTTTCAAAATAAAGTATAAAAAAATAGGGCTGGGGGTGTAGCGCAGAGGTAGAACACCCCTGGGTTCAATCCCCGGTACCGCAAAAAAAAATTTTTAGGGAAAAAAATTTTAAAGCATGAGTTCTGGACCCAATATCCTGAGTTCAAATCCCAGCCCTGCTGCTTCCCAGCTGTGTGCTCGGGGCTAAGTTACTCCAGCCTGTGATCTTCTGTTTCCTCATCAGGAAAATGGGGGTCATAGTTGCTGAGGCTAGCCTCGAACCTTCGATCCTCTTGTCTTACCCTCCTGCATACTGGGATCACAGATATGCACCACCACGCCCAACAGGGTAAGAGTAATAATACCCCCTCCAGGTGGGGAGGACCAAATGAATCCATACATGGGTGGCACTTAGGAAAGCACCTGGCACACACTCATGTCTCATAGATATTATTCTGTGTGTGTGTGTGTGTGTGTGTCTGTCTGTCTGTCTGTCTCTCTCTCTCTCTCCCCCAGAGCCCCATGCCAAGCAAGAGCTATACCACTGAGCTACATCCCCGACCTGAGACTCATTTTGCAGAGGGGGTGGCGAGAAACCACAGGCGGGGACAGGAAGCGGCAAGCTCAGCGCCGTCCTGGCCCCGCCCGCCGTTCACATGCGCGCGCACCTGCTTGAGAATGTTCTGCTCCCTCATCAGCTTCTGCCGCTCCCGGTTAGGCTTGGTGACCATGATGTCCAGGACGTTCTGCCCGTTGTTGGGGACGTCGCTGACGAAAAACACCAGGTCTTCCAGCAGCTGGATGACGAACCTGGGAGAGGGGATACCAGGGGTGACGAGCGTGAGGCGCTGAGCCGAGGCAGCGCCCCAGGGCCCACCTGCGGGCAGCCGGCCCTTCCCAAAGCGTGGCGCTCATGCAGCCACTCACCAGCCCTGCTGCCCAGGGTACAAACCCGTCATCTCTCACCAGCACTACCTGGAACCGCTCTCAAATGCGCCCCACGCCTCCCCACCCTGGACTCCCAAATGCCCCAAGACGATGAATCTCAGAACACTCCAAGTTGGAAAATAGCTGCCGGGCACGGGGCAGTGTTTGGTGTGAAGGGATCTACACTAAATCCTGACTCCATCACCTGCTAGCTGTGTGACTCTGGACAAGTCTCTTAACCCCTCTGAGCCTCAGTCGGTCAAACAGGGGTAGCAATGGCGCCATTGTAGGGTTAGCTCTGGGGGGATGGGGATCAGCCAGGGCTCCCCAGGGACCAAGTCCCACCTGTCTCCCCTGCCCCGGCCCCAACTGCCTGCCTCCTCTTTGTTAGTCCTTGTCCGAGCTCCCGGGAGAGCCAGAGCCCTGCAAACCCCTCGGCACCTGCCCCGTGACCCACCTGCGGTCGTTCTGGCTGATGAAGCCCTCGTTGAGCTTCTCCACGGCGCTGGCCAGCATGGAGCTGGCGTCGTTGGCAAAGTCCAGGTCTCGGATCTCGGACACAGGCACCGACACAATGGCGAAGGCCTCCTTGTCCTCCTTGGTGGGGCAGGTGCCCAGCTGCAAGGACAGGGGTCAGCAGGGCCACAGGGGACACGCTCAGCCCCAGCCCGGCCGCCTCCCCGGCCCGGCAGCCCGCACCATGAGCCGGATGGGCCGCTCCTCCTCCACGTCTATGGGCACGTTGGTGCTCTGGATCCACGTGTTGGTACAGAGGTGCCGCAGCCGGACGTACGAGTTCCTGCGGGCAGGGCAGGAGGACGGGGAGGCGGTGAGTGAGCCCGGAGCGCATCCCGCTGTCCGCTGAGTTCCCCTCCAACACAGCCGTCCGTCCTCATGCCCACAGCAGCGGGGCAGGGGCCCCCGGAGCCCTGGGGCCAGCCCAAAGTCGGGGAAGAGAGGAGCCAACCCGAGGGCCCCCCACTCGCGCTGGTCCAAGGCCTCCCACACTCCCTAACCAAAGCCCTTTAGTAAGCGGGGACCAGAATTCATTTGGACAATGAAACTATTGAGACGATTTATCCCAGTTAATGTCAAGATGCATTTGCTTCGCATAGCTACTCATGTCTCTGGTTATGAAATATAAGTTCATCATCCTTCTGAAATGAAAAAATTACATGACTCTCAAAATGCACCCAAGAGCTTTAGGACCATGGGTCTATACGGCAACTTGGTTAATTCTGCCAGCAGCTGTGTGGACAGACAGACTTGATATTCCTACGTTACAGATGAGAAGACGGAGGCAGAGTGCCTGAGCCAGCTGCCTGCGGTCGCACAGCAAGGAAAGGCTAAGGCCTGGACCGAGACTCTGGAGGGTTCTTGAAGTCACGTCCTGTAATCTCAGGGTTGACAGGGCCTTGGAGGCTGGAGCCTGACCTCCCAGCCCGTGCTACCGGGCCCTGGATGAACTATCCTGCAGCTGTGCCTGGTCACCCAGACTGGCTGGGGCAGGCGACAGGGATAAGTAACACTGGAGAGAAGGCTTTTTTTTCTTTTTTTTTTTTTTTTTGCGGTACCGGGGATTGAACGCAGGGGCGTTCTACCTCCGCGCTACACCCCCGGCCCTATTTTTTTATACTTTATTTTGAAACCAGGTCTCACGAAGTTGCGGAGGGCCTTACTAAGTAGAAAGAGAGAGAGACAGGGAGAGAGAGAGAGAAAGAGAGCTGAGGCTGGCCGCGAACCCAGATCCTCCGGTCTCCGCCTCCCAAAGTACTGGGATTACAAGCGTGCGCCACCACGCCCGGCTGGCATTTTTTTTTCTTCTTTTCTTTCTTTTTTTCTTTTATTTTTTATTTTGAAACAGGGTCTCACTAAGTTGCTTAGGCTGGCCCTGAACCTGAGATCCTCCTGTTTCAGCCTCCCAAGTACTGGGATTACAGGCACCTGGCTGAGAGGCTTTTTAATAATGCGACGGGCACAGGGCACCGCCCAGTGTGTGCAGAACCCAGGGCCGGGCGCACGGCAAGCAATGGTGGTCAGATCTCAGAGCTGCGTCCCCAGAGGGTGGGACCTGTTGGGACCCCAGAGGCCAAAGGACCTCAGACAGAGGAGCAGGGGATGGGAGAGTCTCACAGACAGGACCCCTGCTGCGCCAGGCACAAGCGCACCCACCGGGGCACGAAGGAGTCGGTCTTCTGCAGCGTGGTGGGGTCCAGCTCGAAGAGAGAGGCGATGTCGTTGCCGTGGGGCACAGCCACCAGGCGGTACTTGATCTTCTCCCCGGCGTTCCTGCGGCCTGGGCGGCCCTGGGCCCCCTGGGGTGAGGACTCCAAGTCACCCGAGAGGCCTCTGCCTCCAGCCCTCGCCCAGTCTTCATGGCCTCCCCACCCTGTCACCCCCAGCTGACCCTCTCCCCCAGGCCCTGCACCCCTGGTTTGGTCCTCACCGCTGCCTTGGGATCCGAGGCGTCCCCTTTGTAGCTGGGGTTCTCCTGGACACAAGATGGGGGAGAGCTACTGGACGCCAATCTACACCCACACGGCTCCACCCCAAAACAAGATGGCCCGAGGGCCCTGGGTCTGCGCAGGCAGCCCCACCCTCCCACGGGTGTCCAGCCCCAACGCCCACGTCACTCCCGGGCACCCCCAACAGGAGCTCTTCACAGCCCCCTCCATAGAGCCACGCGTGAACACACACGTACACACCAGCACACACCAGTGCCCAGCGCTGTGGACAGACCGAGACGTCTGCTCCCTGCTGCGTCCCCAGAGCCTGCACAGCAGGTGCACCCAGGCTCACTGGAGGTCACGCATTTATGTGAGGACATTTGATAAATAAATGCAGGAGGGCAGGCACAGGGTCTGTGTGTGTGGACGGGTGCACACATGCTCCTGCGCTCCCGGAACGCGCTCCGCCTCCCGCTCACCTCAGCAGCCAGGTAGTTGCCGGTGGCCAGGTGCTTGAAGCGATACAGGCCGTTCCAGTGGCCAGCTCCTCCTCGGCAGGGGTCGTGGTGGACCACCTGGGGGTGCAGGGGTGAGGCAGGGAGGGGGCGTGGCTGGGGAAGTGGGGCCTCCTGGCTGGGGGGGGCTCAGGGGAGAGGGAGCTGCGGGAGGGCGGGGCGGGAGTCCAGGGCAGGCGCTCACCTCCACCTCCCAGAGCGCGTTGGAGCTGGTGGCCGAGGTGGCCGACTGGCGCAGGGTGGTGCGCAGGAACACCTGCAGCTTGCCTTTGTACTCGTCACACGTCAGGAACTTCTCCTGCTCAGCGTGGAACAGCCGGACCACGTCTCCCTGTGGAGCGGGGGTGGGCTCAGGATGGACGCGGTCCCTCCCAGCTCAGGGACCCTGCAGAGCCCAGCCCCAGGCAACAGCTGTGGCGCCCCCTTCCTCCTTCCACAGCCCGCAAACAGAGAGGGAGATGCGAGCCAAGCCCCACCATGGGGCAGCCAGAGTCCAGGGCAGTGCAGACCCCGGGATCCAGGGCCCTCCGGGCCTTCCTGTGTTCAAACCCGCCCTTGACCACCTCCCTCCCTTCTGGACCACTGGACACCCTGCCTGGCCTCTAGCAGCCATCTCCGGTCTCTCCATGGAGACAGGAGGAACCGCATCCCCCTGGTCTGCCCGGCCATGGCCGCCCCTCTGCTGGGGCCCTTGCTGCCTGACTACCCGGAGCTCATGCCCATTTCTTTGCCCCCCTAGAGCAGCTGGAAGTGAGTCGTGGCCTGTTTATCTCCATGGCTTTGGAAAGAGGCCAAGTGTGGATCCTGGCTCTGCTGCTACATGCTGTACAACTCCAGATACGTTCCTTAACCTCTCTGAGCCTCAGGCGCCTCTTCTGTACATGGGAATACTCTGACCTTCCTGCAGAGATGGCGAGGAGGAAGACATGCTTGATGAGGCGACACCGTTCCCTACCCTTGATGAGGTGACACGCTACCCCCTGGGGGGAACTTCCTTATCCCATAGGGTTGGAAAACTCCGGCACAAGAAGGCAGGTGTCCTGCCCAGAGTCCCTTAGCTAGTGGCACACAGGACAGGAGCCTCTGTCTCAGCTCCAGGGCTACACCTTAATCTCTCCTCCACTCTTCCTCCTCCCGCCAGCCTGCCACCCGCAGGCTCCCCACGCGGGCTGCTGCTCCTGTGGTGACCACCAGTGACATCACGAGCCTCCCCACGCTGAGCGTGGCACTAGGCACAAGCACTCAGTGACCCTCTGTAGGGTGAGTGACTGCGGGGCGGGGGGTGCACGGATGCATGGATGTGTCAATGAATGGCCACACACATCGGGTCGGCAGAGCTAGTTGATGGCTCCGGGAAGCCAGCCAGGGGCACTTTCTAAGTGCTGTGCACATTGGGAACTGGCAGGTGTCATGGGGGAGGCTTCCAGAAGCCCAAGCATGGCCTGGGCTCTGACTGATGTGTGGATAATGTGCGGCCTCAAGGGAGGGAGGGAGGGGACATTTGGGCAGAGCACAGGTCAGGTGGGTGAGGGGACAGGAGGGTGAGGGGGCAGGATCGGGTGGCAGCCTGGCCAGGAGGAGGGAGCCACCGTGGGCTTCTGAGCAGGGGCGGCCTCCTCAGGGTGGCCGCTCAGGGCCTCACCTGTCCCTCTAACAGGTATCACAGCCACGTGTGCCTGCCTGATCCCCTAGCAGAGGAGCCCACACTCTTGCTGTCCCCAAGTCTGCCCCTCCATCTGTCATCCACAAGACTGCCTGCCCTCTGAGGCTGGCCGCACCCCTGTTCCCCTGCATCCCACGGGCTGGCCACACCCCTGCAAGCTCAACTCACCTCTGCACATTCCTTCCTCCCCCACATCTGGTTTTCGGGGTTTCTCTGCCCTCAGCCCTGGTCCTGGTAATTCCCAGCCTGCCTTGCTCCCTGCAGGCCCATCCTCTCTCTGGCCTGGCAACCCCCCTGTTCTCCCAGAGCCCATGCTGGCCTAAGACCAGAGGACAGTGATGACCCCCGACTCAGCCACAGGGACAGCCCCCCTCCTCGACAAAGAGGGCTTAGGGTGGGAGTCTGGCCGAATATAGATCCTGCAGATGGAGCAGGGACAGGGACAGGTGCTCCAAGGATCCGGGGAACCCCGGATCACTGACATGCCTCAACAAGAGAGAAAGAAGGCGGAGGCCAGCCAGGAAAGAGGATGGAGAGGGGGTTGTGGCCAGAGACCAGGGAAGGGGCCATCAGGGGACTGCAGGGGTGCAGAGTCACGGGAGAGGCTGCGCAGCCAGGCCGGGGCTGGGGCGGCGCTCTGTCCTTACCCCCTTCAACACCTCCTCCAGGTGGTCCCGGAACTGCATGAACAGGTTGATTTTCCAGCTGGTATTACAATTCACGGAGTTAACCTGGGAAAGGCAGAGACGGGTGACACCAGGCAGACCCCAGCCGCCAGGGTTGGGCCAGCGCCGAGGGCCCCAGGAGGGCTGGTGGGAAGAGCCAGCCGGCCCCCACTGCAGCACGGAGGTCAGGGTCCCCAGACCCCACCCGGCTACCCTGGGACTGCGGCAGCGGCAAGGCCCCCTTGTGCCCCTGGCACGGCGGGTCAGAGGGGCTGGAGCTGGAGGCAGAGATGTGGGGGCATGGCGGCCTCCTCTGCGTCCACTCACCTCCTTGCAGCCGGCATTGTCGCTGAGCTCGTAGTTGCTGGCGTGCAGAGGCTGCCCAGCATTGACGGGATTCAGGATCACCTTGTCCCCCACGACCACCTTTGGGGGACAGGTGGACAGGGTGAGGGTGGGAAGGGCAGGCCTCAGTCTACCCCTCTAAGAAACGGGCACGGCCTCCTCCCTCCCCCACACAGGCCCGCTGGCTCCCCGCCCCGCCCCGCACTCACGTTGTCCCCGTTGCTCCGCAGCTTCCAGAAGGGCTGGATGAAGAGCCAGGAGCCCTCGTTGCCCGTGGCGTCCAGCGTCACCCGCATGGCGTTCTTCTCCAGCAGGGCCGGCAGCCGCTTGTTCACCGTCAGGTACTTGTTGCTCTTCATGTGCAGAAGCTGGGCAGGCAAGGCGGGCGTGAGTCTCCAGCCCCTCGGGGCGGGGGGCGCGGGGGCCACAGTCACAGCCTTGACGCACATACAGTCAGACACACTGCCACAAACACAGACTGAGACGCCACGCAATCACACACAGCGGGCACATCTCACGGGAAAGCAACCATTCTAGAAACTTCGCGGGCATTAGCTCATGGCATCTTACAGAAGTCCCCAGAGGCCTGCTTTTACAGATTGGGAAACTGAGGCACCAGAAAGAGAAATAACTGCCCAACGTCATGCTTTTTTTTTTAATCCTAGGAATCGAACCCAGGGGTGTTCTACCTCCGAGCTACACCCCCAGCCCAGACCTTTTTATTTTTTTTATTTATTTATTTTTTTTTTGCGGTACTGGGGATTGAACCCAGTGGCATTCTACCTCCGAGCTACAACTCCAGCCTATTTTTTTATTCTTTATTTTGAAACAGGGTCTCACTAAGTTGCAGAGGGCCTCACTAAGTAGCTGAGGCTGGCCGGGAACCTGCAATCATCCTGTCTCAGCCTTCCAAGTACTGGGATTACAAGCGTGCGCCACCACGCCTGGCTTTTTATTTTTATTTTGAAACAGGGTCTTCCTCAATTGCTGAGGCTGTGATCCTCTTGTCTAACCCTAACCTTCCAAATACTGGGATTACAGGTGTGCACCAGCTTGCCCGGCTGAGGTCACACTTTTAAAGAGTGGCAGAGCCAAGATCGGAAGGCAAGGCGGCTCCAGATTTGCTCATGACCACCATGCTCAAACACTCCCCTGGCACAGCTGCAGGCACAGTGCTCAGAGCACAGGGCCACACACAGCATCAAACGAAGTCACCAAGGCATCCAGGGGACAGACACACACACACACACACACACACACACACACACAGCAGGCCGCACCTGGATCACGCTCCCGTACTTCACGACGTCCCCGTGCACCTTCTTGTTCTCCGTGTCGTTCTGCTTCTGCTCCATCTGGGCTGCATGCTGGACATACAGACACAGGGAGGTGAGGGGGGCTCCGAAGCCGCGCCTGGCGGGATGTCCTCACCCTCACACCTCACCCCGGACCCCAGGACTCCGGGAGACCCCGTCCCAGCTCCTGGTGCACAACGGGCGTGACCTTCGGAGGCCACCTGGCCCATGACGGATGCGGGCCTGAGGTCAGAGCGCAGAGGGGCAGCCAGGGCCCTACAGCACACACAGCCCAGGGGCCAACTCCTGTCCCCCGCCTGGCCCTGGGGGAGCCATGCCCACAGGCCCTGAGCCCCCTCCGCCCCTGCCAGCCTCCAGCTGCGCCTCATCACCCAACCACCTCGACCAGGACAATTAGTGCCATTTCCTGGCTCCATCCTCCAACGCCCCCCACATAACTCCTCCGCAACCCTCCCTCACCCCAAAGCTGTGGGGCCCAGCTCCTGCCGCCCCTGCTGCCCCTGCCGCCCCCGCCACCCCCGCCACCCCCGCTAGCCTCATCCAACCCTGGTGCAGGTGGCTCTGGGCCCAAGGCTTTGCCTGGCCTCCCATTAGGGACCCCCTTTTTTTAATTTATCTGTGGAACTAGGGATCGAACCCAGGGGCATTCTCCCTCGGAGATATACCCCCAACCCTATTTTATTCTTTATTTTGAAACAGGGTCTTACTAAGTTGCTGAGGGTCTCGCTAAGTTCCTGAGGCTGGCCTCAAACCTGCGATCCTCCCATTCAGCCTCCCAAAAACCAGGATTCCGCGTGTGCACCACCGCACCCAACGTAAGGACACCTATGTAAGCACTTCCATCCAGTGGACTGGAAACCGCCTGAGGCCAGGGGCTCTGCTGCCACCATCCAGCCGGCTCCTCTGTCCTCCCCGCCCGGTGCTGTTCCAGGACAGAGGAGGCAGCTGCTGGGGCCATGAGACCTTTCACAAAGCCGCAGGGCGTGGCTCCGAGTGCGCCTGTGCAGGTGCGGGTGCCCTGCCCTGGCCAGAACCCCCATCCAGCCTCAGCCAGTGTCGGCAGCTGCGACCGCCCCCACTCCCGGCAGGAGATGGGGTGCTGGGATCAGAGCTCAGGCAGCCCCCCTCCCGCACCCTCTCTCCAGCCCAGGTCACAGCTATAGGGCGTCCCACCTCCTCAGGCACAGGGTCTCAGGAGGGTCTCAGGAGGCCAGCCCGGCCTCCCGCTCTCCCTGCTGTGTGCTGCCCGGATGAGCTGAGCCCCTGCCACAGGAGCCCATCACCAACCACCCGGCCTAGCACCACGACACGTCCTGTGTCTCAGAAAACCCAGGCGAGTCAGACCTGGGGGCCTCTCTGCTCTGCTGCAAATCACAGAATGACCATGGACAGGTGGGTCCCCTCTGAGGAACCCAGACCACAGCTCCGCAAAACAAGGGGTGGGGGGCTAAGACTAGATCCAGGGTTCCCAAACCGGGTCTCTGAAGCCAGCTCTCCAGGGGCCACTGGTAAGTCCATGTGAGGCTGCATGGGCTGCTCGCGCACTGTGGCGCCCACAGTCCACTAACAGAGCCACGCGCCCTGGCTCAGGACTGGGCCCACCTGGAGGAAAGGGCACCTTCTAATTGGCACAAAGGGTTAGACTACTGGGTCACTGGGAGGGCACCCTACTCCCCACCTCCCCTCGTTCACAGCAATTCTCTCTTGCTGGGGTTTTAGAAACCAGTCAGCTCCACCACCAGGCCCCACAGGCTCTGACGAGCAGAGGCCCTAGAGCTCAGGTGCACACAGACAGGTGTGCAAACACACACACACACACACACACACACACACACACACACACACCTGTAGCTTCTGCAGCAGCACCACGTCGGCGATCTTCTCCTTGTCCTGCTTGGTCTGCTTGGCCTTCCAGTACTGCTTCTGGGCCGAGTAGCGGTTCATGGGGCACACCTTGAAGAGGCAGTCTGTGGCGGGGCAGGTGGGGAAAAGGACAGTGGCTCAGCGGGGCTCAGGGCCTCCCTGGAAAACCCCCAGCCTGCAGCCCCCCACTGGGGCTAGAGAGGAAATGGCTAGAAGAACCCCATAGAATTTGGAGCATCCTAGCCAGGCGTGGTGGCACACACCTGTAATTCCAGTAATTGGGAGGCTGAGACAGGAGGATTGCAAGACTCGCAGCCAGCCTCAGCAACTTAGCGAGGCCCTCAGCAACTTAGTGAGACCCTGTTTCAAAATAAAGAATAAAATCGGGCTGGGGGTTTAGCTCGGAGGTAGAATGCCCCTGGGTTCAATCCCCAGCACCAAAAATAAAGAAAGAATTTGTAAGCCGGGCATGGTGGTGCATGCTTGTAATCCCACTACTTGGGAGGCTAAGACCAGAGGATCCAGGTTCACGGCCAGCCTCAGCTACGTGAGGCCCTCTGCAACTTAGCTAGACCCTGTTTCAAAATAAAGAATAAAACATAGGGCTGGGGGTGTAGCCTGGAGGTAGGATGCCCCTGGGTTCAATCCCCAGTACCACACAAAAAAAGAAAGAATAAAGAATAAAAAATAGGGCTGGGGGTGTAGCTCGGAGGTAAAATGTCCCTGGGTTCAATCCCCGGTACCCCCGCCAAAAAAAAAATGGTTTGTAGCATCCTGGACTAGGCTGAGTAGGACGGGGAGTCCCAGCAGCAGGTGGGTCTGACCTGGGAGGTAGGCAGGTGCCCTCTTCCCCATGGGGGTTTACCAGAGGCTCCTGGGCCTCACCCCGTGCCCTGTCTGTGCCCAGCTTTTGTGGGTGTTGGTGGCTAACAGTTCACACCTGCATCCTTCTTTGGCCAACTGCCCAAGTTACGTCCCCTCCTCCCGGGGGGCCTTCCCCATCCAATGGCTGCCGCAGGTATGTCACAAGGGACAGGCAACACCCCTGAGCTCCCTGTGGGGTCAGGCTGGGCTCATCCTCCCCTGAAACCACATCCTGGCTCGGTTTCTTCCCCTGCCCTACAGGAGAGGGTAAGAGACTCCCACGCTCTGGTCTCCAGAGACCAGCTTGCAGCAATTCACCCATCTTAGACTCTCGACCAAAGACAAGGCAAATCGAATTCTAGAATCACTTTCACTATTACAAGTTTTTAAATTTTTTATATAAAAATAAACTTATTTTATTGTTTATATTTGGTACTGGGGATTGAACCCAGGGGCGTTCTACTTCAGAGCTACACCTGCAGCCCCCGCACACACCTTTTTTATTTTTTTATTTTTTTTAATACTGGGGATTGAACCCAGGGGCATTCTACCTGCAACCTAAACCCCAGCCCTGTTTTTTTTATTTTTATTTTTGATACAGGGTCTCACTAGGTTGCTGTCTCACTAGGCTGCTGAGGTTGGCCTCGAACCTCCAATCCCCCTGTCTTAGCCCCCCAAATACTGGTATTACAGGCTGAGCCACCATGCCCCACTTTTTATTTTGACCAGAAGACAAACCACACCAGGGGCAGTTTGGAAGTGTGGGAGGGTCCTAACAGTGGTCCCAAGGCAGGACAGGAATGCTGGATCCCTACGTCACAAAGACTGTCCCGTGTGACGCCTGAGCACAGATGTCCTGCCCAGACCCCTGTGGGTGGACACAGCAGCTCGGGCTCTGGACCAAGAGTGATACGCAGGTACACAAATACTGTCTGCACATTTCAGCAAACTGGACTTTCCGGGAAGGTAACTCAGACATAAACCCAGGGAAGGCCGTCCGTTGCATTGTTCAAACTTTACCAGGAGCACTTTTTTTTACCGTTTTTGTTGTTGTTGTTGTTGTTTGGTTGGGGTTTTTTGGTACTGGGGGTTGAACCCAGAGGCATTCTACTCCAAGTTATACCCCCAACCCGATTTTATTTCTTATTTGGAAACAGGGTCTCACTAAGTTGCGGAGGATCTCGCTAAATTGTTGAGGCTGGCTTCAAACCTGTGATCCTCTGGTCTCAGCCTCCCAAGTACTGGGATTACAAGCGTGCGCCACCACGCCCAGCCTCAACAATTACTTCGAAAATAGAAGTTATCAGCTAGGGGCAGTTGTGTGTGCCTATAATCCCAGTACTTGGGGGGCTGAGACAGGAGGATTGAAAGTTCCAGGCCAACCTGGGCAATTTAGCAAGACCCTGTCTCAAAATAAAAAATAAAAAGGGCTGCAGTAGCCGGGCGTGGTGGCGCACACTTGTAATCCCAGTACTTTGGGAGGCGGAGACCGGAGGATCCAGGTTCTCGGCCAGCCTCAGCTCTCTCTCTCTCTCTCTCTCTCTCTCTACTTAGTGAGGCCCTCCACAACTTCGTGAGAGCCGGTTTCAAAATAAAGTATAAAAAATAGGGCCGGGGATGTAGCGCGGAGGTAGAACGCCCCTGGGTTCAATCCCCGGTAACACACACACACAAAAAAAAGGGCTGCAGTACAAGGCATGGTGGTACACACCTGTCATCCCAGTACTTGGGAGGATGAGATAGGAGGACCGCAGGTTCGAGGCCAGTCTTGGCAACTTAGCAAGACCCTCAGCTCCTTAGTGAGACTCTGTTTCAAAATAAAAAATAAAAAGGGCTGGAGGTATAGCTCAGAAGTAGAATGTCCCTGGGTTCAATCCCCAGTATCAAAAAAGGGGGGGAGGGGGCTATGGATGTAGCTCAGTGGTAGAGTGCCCCTGGGCATTCCCCAGTACTTCAAAATAGAATTTATTAAAAAATAAAATAAAGCCAGGTGTGATGGCACATGCCTAAAATCCCAATACTTGGGAGGCTGAGACAGGAGGATCACAGGTTCAAGACCAGCCTCAGCAACTTAGTGAGACTCTCAGCAACCTATCGAGACCCTGTTTCAAAACAAAAAATATAAAGGGCTCAAGGTATAGCTCAGAGGTAGAATGCCTCTGGGTTCAATCCCCAGTACCACCAAAAAATATATATTTATAGATATATAAAAAATGTACACACACAATAGATGTTACCTTATTACAAATTGTTTTTCCTTTCTTTTTTCCCTTCTGTTGTCACATCTAGGGCATTCTAGTGGCCTCATTCCCTCTCCCTGGCTCTGAAGTCATGCTGATCCTGGCCCTGGCCCAGCACCGCTTCACGTTATATAAACATGTACATGGATACATTATTCTATCAGCGATGAATTCCACTTCGCCATTCTGAAGGGACAGGCTGATCTGTGTACTTTTTGCTGTCCTCCCCAGGCTCAGGGC
Organism: Glis glis; assembly: GCA_004027185.1. Taxonomy (NCBI): domain Eukaryota; kingdom Metazoa; phylum Chordata; class Mammalia; order Rodentia; family Gliridae; genus Glis; species Glis glis. The sequence continues at coordinate 24,026 of PVJS01029762.1, forward strand.
AGGCAGCAGGGCCCTGCTGAGCTCAACTCTGCGCCCCAGCCCCAACCTTCAGCCCAGCGAGTATCTGCCGGATAAATACATAAATCTAGAAACGACGCCCTCATGGATAAGGTGGGACTTGAAGCTGGCCTGGGAGGGGGAGGAGGAAGAGGAGGAATGAGCACTGCAATGGGAGGATGGGCAAAAGGTAGGAAAGGACCAGGCATGGTGGCGCATACTTGTAATCCCAGTACTTGGGAGGTTGAGAGAGGAGGATCACAGGTTCGAGGCCAGCCTCAGCAACTTGGAGAGAACCTTAGCAACTTAGTAAGACCCTGTTTGTGTGTGTGTGTGTGTGTGTGTGTGTGTGGTACCAGGGATTGAACCCAGGGGCATTCTACCTCCAAGCTACACCCCCAGCCCTATTTTTTATTCTTTATTTTGAAACAGGATCTCACTGAGTTGCAGAGGGCCTCACTAAGTAGCTGAGGCTGGCCGCGAACCTGCGATCCTCCTGTCTCAGCCTCCCAAGTACTGGGATTACAAG
>PVJS01029763.1:0-24551 GCA_004027185.1 Glis glis
CTACACCCCCGGCCCTATTTTTTTATACTTTATTTTGAAACCAGGTCTCACGAAGTTGCGGAGGGCCTCACTAGGTAGAGAGACAGAGAGAGAGAGAGAGAGAGAGAGAGAGAGAGAGAGAAAGAGAGAGAGCGCTGAGGCTGGCCGCGAACCCGGATCCTCCGGTCTCCACCTCCCAAAGTACTGGGATTACAGCGTGCACCACCACACCCGGCCCCTAACTTTTAAAGAAGAACTAATTACCAATTCTCCTCAAACTATAATTTAAAAAAAAGTGGAGGAGACACAAATTCATTCTTTTTTTTTTTTTTTTGCGGTAATGAGATTGAACCCAGGGGCTTTCTACCTCCGAGCTACATCCCCGGCCCTATTTTTTTATACTTTATTTTGAAACCGGGTCTCACGAAGTTGCAGAGGCCTCACTAAGTAGCTGAGGCTGGCCGCGAACCCGGATCCTCTGGTCGCAGCCTCCTAAGTACTGGGATTACAAGTGTGTGCCACAACGCCCGGCCCCACAAATTCATTCTTTAAGGCCAGCATTACCCTGATACTAAAATCAGACAAAGACGCAACAAGAAAGAAAGAAAAGTAGAGACCATTATCACCCATGAATAAAAAGACCAAAAATCCTCAAAAAAATGCTAGCAAGCCAGGCGTGGTGGCGCATGCTTGTAATCCCAGTACTGGGAGGCTGAGACCGGAGGATCCGGGTTTGCAGCCAGCCTCAGCTACTTAGTGAGGCCCTCCCTCCGCAACTTAGTGAGACCCTGTTTCAAAATAAAGAATAAAAAATAGGACTGGGGGTGTAGCCTGGAGGTAGAATACCCCTGGGTTCAATCCCCAGCACCAAAAAAAAAAAAAAAAAAAAAAGCTAGCAAACTGAATCCAACAGCATATCAGAAAGATTAAACACCATGACCATGTGGGATTTATCCCAGGGATGCAAGGATATTTTAACATATGCAAATCAATGAACACGATATACCACAGCAACGGAATCAAGGACAAAAGCATATGAACATCTCAATATATGCAGAAAAAGCATTTAATAAAATTCAACATCCCTTTATAATGAAAGCCCTCAACAAATTAGGTATAGAAGAAGCATACCTCATCATAATGAAGGCAATGTGTGACAAACCCACATTTAACATCATCGTGAATAATGTTAAGATCTAGAACAAGACAAGAATGTACACTTTTACCACTTTTATTGAACATAGTACTGGAATTCCTAGCCACAGCAATTAAGTAAGAGTAAGAAATAAAGGGCATCCTAATCAGAAACGAAGAAGTCAAACTGTCCTCATTTGCAGAAAATATTATCATAAATATGATAAAAAGACTCTACCAAAAAAAAGACTGAAATTCAGCAAAGCAGCAGGATACAAAGTGAACATACGAAAATCAGTAGCATTTTTATATGCCAATAGAGAGCTAACTGAAAAAGAAACTAAGAAGGCAATCCCTTTTACAATAGCTACAAAAAAGAATAAAATACATAGAAATAAACTTAATTGGAGAGGTGAAAGATCTGTCTAATGAAAACTATAACTGATAAAAGCTGATGAGAACACAAAAAAAGGAATAGCCCATGTTTATGCATTGGAAGAATATTGCTAAATGTACATAATAATCAAAGTGATCTAAAGATTTGATACAATTCTTCTCAAAATATCATTGGCATTCACTACAGAAACAGAAAAAACAATTCTAATATTCGCATGGAACCATAAAAAACTCCAAGTAACGAAAGGAATCTTGAGTAAAAAAGAACAAACCTGGGGATGTTACAATACGTGACTTCAAAATATACTATCGCCAGGAGAGGGGCTGTGCCTCTACTCCCGGCAGCTTGGGAAGCTGAGATGTCAGGATCACTTGACTGGGAATGATACAAGTGAATGGAGGGTGAAGAAGGGTGGGTGGATATGATAAATGCATGCTGGATGCATGTATGGGAATATCACAGGGAACACCACAAATCTGTACAATTAATGTGTGTAAATAAATAGATCAACAAACAATGGGATGGAGGCGTAGCTCAGCGGTACAGTACTTGCTCAGCATGCATAAGGTCCTCAATTCAATCCCCAGCATGACTACACACACACACACACACACACACACACACACACACACAGAGCTATAGTAACCAAAGAGCATGGTAGTGGCATAAAAACTAACATACAGACCAACGGAACAGAAGAAAAAACCCAGACAAAGGTACCAAGTTCATATACCGGGGAAAGGAGTCTCTTTAATTAATGGTAATGGGAAAACTGGATAACCAGAAGAATGAAACTAGACCCCTCATCATACACAAAACATCAATTCAAAATGGACGAAAGACTTAAATGTAAAAAGAGATACTATGAAACTACTAGAATAAAACAGGGGAAATACTTCAGAGAACTGGTCTGGGCAAAGATTTTTTGAAGACTTCAAAAACAGAGGCAACAAAAGCAAGAATAGATAAATGTGATTATATCAAACTAAAAAGCTTCTGCATGGCAAGGGATATAATCAATATAGTGAAAAGACAATCTGCAGAACGGAAGAAAATATTTGCAAAACTGTCCTTCTGACAAAGGACTAATATCTAGAATATAAAGAACTCAAGAGCAAAAGAAAGAAAAAAAAAGCAAACAACAAAAACCAAATTACAAAATGGGGAAATGATCTCAATAGACATTTCCCAAAAGAAAAGATAAAAATGGCCCAACAGGGCCAGGCGTGGTGGCATACACTTGTAATCCCAGTACTTGGGAGGGTGAGACAGGAGGACTATAAGTTCAAAGCCAGTCTCAGCAACTTAGCAAGGCTCTATTTCCCAAAAAAAAAAAAAAAAAAAAAAAATAGGTCAGGGGGTGTAGCCCCGAGGTAAAAGGTCCCTGGGTTCCATGCCCAGTACCACACACAAATCAAGGGGGAAAAAAAAAACCCAGCAAGGAAATATTCAAAGCCACAAGGGAAAGCAGCTCTATTCCAACAAAGAAACTTTACTCACTCCCAATTAAGCAATTCTTAAGGTTCCTTTTCATTTTTTTTATTTTTTGTTATTTTTTGTATCTTTTTCTCTTCCTCTTCTCTTGTGTGTGTACATGTAAGAGATTATCTGTATTCTGTTTTGTCTGTTGAAATCCAAGTGAACCTGTCTACCACTGCCTTGTATTAAATCCATTTCATATCACTATACCTAAATAATCTACATTGGCTACTAGAATTCTTCATTTTCACTACCTCTAATCTTTACTATATATTATCTAACTACACTCAAACTCTTATTCTACTTGATTCTATTCTCCACTTTACCCTATTCTTGCATTCCTTACTCCAGCTCCTTCATCCTCACTCACCCTCCAACTGTGAATACAGCACAATTGCCCCTGTATACACCAGCTGACTCCTCTAAACCCCTACTGCTGAGGTTGGACCAGATAGGTGAACCACCAGAAAGGACTGCCAGACACTAAGGACAAACTAATCACAGCTGACAGGCGGAAATGCCCAACATCCAGCACACTGAAGTTTAAAAACGCACAGGACACAAACTGCTCTGTTCACACCTCTGGGTCTACTCCCTATTACAGAGGCGACAGACAGGTCTAATACCGAGAACCCATCAACATCACCATTGCAGTGGGCAGATGGAGCCCTGCAACACAGTACTGACGATGTACAGGCAGAACAACAGTGGGGCGATAGGGGACACAGACTTCAAAGTCGGTATTAAAGGGAGATAAACACACAACAGAAAGCTGAGAATACCCATACAGTAGAGGTTATTCACTTCTAAGGAATATCTCAAAGTAAATATTTACCTCTGGACTAAGATATTATTATCATTATTATTATTATTATTATTATTTTGCAGTATCAGGGATTGAACCCAGGGGCATTCTACCTCCGGGCTACACCCCCAGCCCTATTTTTTATTCTTTATTTTGAAACAGGGTCTCGCTAAGTTGCGGAGGGCCTCACTAAGCAGCTGAGGCTGGCCGCGAACCCGGATCCTCCTGTCCCAGCCTCCCAAGTACTGGGATTACAAGCATGCGCCACCACGCCCGGCTTAGAATAAGATATTATAAAGGGAGAAAGACTAGACACAGGAAACATACAGAGTGAGAAAGAGCTATCAAAAGCAACAAAGATATAAAACTAAGAAACCTGAAATCGTGGAAAGATACATTTCAAATTTGATGGGGAAATCAAAATCTTCCACAACAAACAGAAGCTGAAAAAATTTATGTCTTCCAAACCAGCACTAGAGAAATTACAGAGAAATTACAAAGAAGAAATCATGAATTAACGCCAGAACCAGAGAAACAATCTATCAAACAAACAACTAAGCAGAAGAGAACAAACGCTAACTCAAACACAAGTTACAACTCAAAATCATCTCTCAATAATCATGCTTAATTTCAATGACCTCAATTTCCCAGGCAAAAGACATAACGTGGCAAAATGGATTGAAAATAATAATCCATTTTTTTGCTGTCTACAAGAAATGGACCTGACAAGTAAAGATACAAACTAAAGGTGAAGGGCTGGAGCGAGGTAATCCACACTAACGGAACTCAAAGACAAGCAGGAGTAGCAACCATGATATCAGACAAAACAGACTTCAAGCCTAAACCTATAAGAGACAAAGCAGGTCATTTTTTTTACTGGTAAGAGGAACAATCCAACAAGAGGATATAACGATAGTTAACATTTATGCCCCAAACATAGGTGCAACCACTTTGATAAAATAAACTCTTTGTGACATTGAGTCACACATAGATCCTAATACAATAATAATGGAAGACTTCAACACTCCTCTCACACCACTACATCGATCTTCTAGACAAAAGGTCAGTAAAAATGCCTCAGACCTAAGGAACACCATAAACCAAATGGACCTACTAGACACATACAGAATATTCCACCCAACTACAGCTGAATTCACATTCTTTTCAGCTGCTCACAGAACCTTCTCCAAAATAGACCATATTCTGGGCCACAAAGCAAGCACTAGCAAATTAAAAAAATATGACAAAACCCCCTGCATCTTTTCAAACCATAATGGAATGAAACTAGAAATCAACCATAAGAAGACCCAGAAAAATCTCATAAACATGTGGAGACTGAACATCACACTGCTGAATAAGGAATAGGTCATGGGAGAATTTAAGAAATTCCTAGAAACAAACAAAAATAGAGATACAACGTATCAAAATCTCTGGGACACATTGAAGGTAGTATTAAGAGGAAAATTCATAGCACTGGGTGCTCACTTAAAAAGAACAGAAAATCACCAAATAAATAACCTGATGACGCACGTGAAAGCCCTTGAAAAACAGGAAGAGTCTAATCCCAAAGCCAGTAGAAGACAGGAAATCATTAAAATCAGAGTAGAAATCAATGAAGTAGAGAACAATAACAACAACAACAACAACAAAAAAAAAATACAAAAAATCAACCAAACCAAAAGCTGGTTTCTTGAAAAAATAAACAAAATAGATAAACCACTAGCCAACCTAACCAAAAGAAAGAATCAACCCAAATTACTAAAATAAGAGATAGAAAAGGTGATATTGCCACAGACAGTGCAGAAATCCTGAGGATTATCAGAAACTACTTTGAAAAACTATACTCCAACAAAACGAAAAACCTAGAAGAAATTGACAAATTTCTAGACACGTACAACTTTCCTAAACTTAATCAAGAAGGAATAGAAAATTTAAACCAACCAATAGCAATCAAAGAGACTGAAGCAACAATAAAAGAGCCTACCATCAAAGAAAAGCCCAGGCCCAGATGGTTTCCCAGTCGAATTTTATAAAACCTTTATAGAAGAGCTAATCCCAATACTTCTCAATCTAGTCCAGGAAATAGAAAGACACTGGACTCTCCCATATACATTCTATGAAGCCAACATCACATTAATACCAAAACCAAATAAAGACATCTGAAGAAAACTATAGGACAATATTGTTGATGAACTTAGACACAACACTTCTAAACAGAATACTAGCAAAGCGCATTCAAAACCACATCAAGAAAATTATACACCACGACCAAGTCAGGTTCATCCCAGGGATGAAAGGCTGGTTCAACATACAAAAAACAATCCATGTAATTCACCACATAAACAGAACAAAGGACAAAAATCACATGATCAATTCAGTCGACGCTGAAAAAGCATTTGACAAAATCCAACACCCATTCATGCTAAAAATAGTGCAGAGGGCCGGGCGTGGTGGCGCACGCTTGTAATCCCAGTACTTTGGGAGGCGGAGACGGGAGGATCCGGGTTCGAGGCCAGCCTCAGCTCTCTCTCTGTCTCTCTCTCCCTGTCTCTCTCTCTCTCTCTACTTAGTGAGGCCCTCCGCAACTTCGTGAGACCCGGTTTCAAAATAAAGTATAAAAAAATAGGTCCGGGGGTGTAGCGCGGAGGTAGAACGCCCCTGGGTTCAATCCCCGGTACCGCAAAACAAAAAAGAAAAAAAAAATAGTGCAGAGAATCGGAATAGAAGAAACATACCTCAACACTATAAAGGCAATATACAATAGGCCCACAGCCAACATCATACTGAGTAGGGAAAAACTGCGAGAGTTCCCCTTAAAAACAGGAACAAGACAAAGATGTCCACTATCACCACTCCTTTTCAATATAGTACTAGAGACTCTAGCCAGAGCAATAAGGCAAGAGAAGGAAATCAAAGGAGTATAAGTAGGAAAAGAACTGAAACTATCTCAATTTGCAGATGACATGATATTATACTTAGAAGACTCAACAAACTCAACCAAAAGGCTTTTAGAACTCAACAAATTCAGCAAAGTGGATACAAAATCAATCTTAAAAAATCTGAAGCTTTTCTGTAGGCCAACCATAAACCCACTGAAAAAGAAATCCAGAAAACATTTCCACTCTCGATATCTCCCAAAACAATAAAATATTTAGAATAAACCTAACCAATGAGGTAAAAGACCTCTACAAGGAAAATTATAAAACATTGAAAAATGAAACTGAAGAGGATCTTAGAAGATGGAAGGACCTCCCATGCTCTTGGATAGGCAGAATAAATATCATCAAAATGGCCATTCTCCCAAAAGTGATCTACAGATTCAGTGCAATACCCATGAAATTACCAAGGTCATTCTTCACAGAGATAGAAAAATCAGTCCTTAAATTAATTTGGAACAACAAAAAACCCAGAATAGCCAAAGTAGTTCTCAGCAATAAGAATCATGCAGGAGGCATCACAATACCTGATTTCAAACTATACTACAGAGCTAAAATAATATAAAACAGCATGATATTGGCACAAAAGCAGACACATAGACCAGTGGAGCAGAATAAAAGACTCAGGTCCTTCTATTGCTATTAGGCAGGGGGAAGATATAGCAGCCTCTTCTCTGAACTACCCCTTTGCCTCTGGACTTCTCTGGGGCCAGCAGCCACCCGACTAGGGGCCCGGGGCCACGGGCTCAGCTGACGACCCATGGGCTTGGTGTTCAACCAGCAGTTTGCAGGTGGCTGTACCAAATCTGCGGAGAAGGATGAGCCGCAGTTGCTGCATGGTGCTGGCATCTGTAATTGGTTCAACGTGTGCATGGGGTTTGGCTTCCTGTCCATGACTGCCTGCAAAGGGGTCGCGCTCGACCCCATAGTGGACGTCTTTGTGTACCACAGCAAGCTGCACGTGGAGGGCTTCCAGAGCCTCAAGGAGGGTGTGGCAGTGGAGTTCACCTTTAAGAAGTCTGCCAAGAGCCTGGAATCCACCCGAGTCACCTGCCTAGGGGTGTCTTCTGTATTGGGAGTGAGAGGAGGCCAAAGGGGAAGAACATGCAGAAGCTCAGATCCAAAGGAGACAGTTGGTACAATTGTGGTGGTCTAGACCATCATGCCAAGAAGTATACACTGCCACCCCAGCCCAAGAAGTGTCACTTCCTGTCAAAGCATCAACCATATGGTGGCCTCATGTCCACTGAAGGCCCAGCAGGCCCCCAGGGAAAGCCAGCTTCCTTCTGGGAGGAAGAAGAAGAGATCCACAGCCCTGCCCTGCTCCTGGAGACCCAGAATTGAGCCACAGCAGGCGGGGGCTATTCTCTTGCTCTCAGGAGTTCAAGGAGCAGGCATCGATCGGCAGAGTGGAGAAAGTGGGGATAGGGTGGGTTGGGGGTAGCTGGCACTGCCATGTGTCTCAGGCCGGGGTTCCCAGCAGCATCCTATCTTCCCTCTCCGTAGGGGGAAAGGATGAGGCAATGGAACCCCACCCATGCTCTATCTAAATGCAAGTGAGGGCTTTGGGGGGAAGCCACCCTAGAACCTGCATGCTTTATCTCAGGCTTCACCCCAAAACCTCTAGCTTTTTGAGTGTGGCCTGGATAGCGAAGTTGTTTTCCTTTTAAAGAAGGATATATAATAATAATATTTCCCTTGCCAGGGTGTGAAATCACTAAGCATGTGATCAGATTAATGGGCCCAACCCACAAGCTACTCCATTCTGTGGGAGGGAATCTCAGGAGCAAGGCAGGGTCTTTTTTGCATCTTGTTTTCTCATAACCCAATATTGGGGTATGGTGCTGGGAACTGTCCCAAGCGGTGGGTTGTGATGATAGGCAAAAGGGGTGCCTGGGGGAACAGCTGCAGACCTGCTGCTCCTCACTCACTCCCACCCCTTTCCGGGCCAATGTGATTTTATTTATTTGCTCCCTTGGATAACTGCACCTTGGGTCCCACTTTCTCCAGAATGCCAACTGCACTAGCTGTGTGCGAATGATGTATCTTGTGCACTTTAACATTTTTTTCTTAATATAAATATTCTGGTTTTGTATTTTTGTATATTTTAATCTAAGGCCCTCATTCCTGCACTGTGTTCTCAGGTTCATGAGCAATCTCAGGGATAAAGTCAGCAGCAGATCCAGGTCTGCACAGCAAGAATACTTTTTGTTGTTTTTATCACCATGGAGAGCAACCATTTGGAGTGCACAGCCTTTTGAACTAACTCATTTCTGCCAATTAGAGCTGGTGTTTCTGCCATAGTGTCCTCATGAAACCCCCTCCACCTCGAAAATGTTTTGTAGGAGACTACGGTTTAACTGGGTTGCCCGATGACCTGATCTCTTTGTACTGGAAGATTGGAAATTAGCCTAAACAAGAAAAGGTGGTACAGAGAAGTTAGGAGAGGCTGGGCCAGGTGAAAGGCCCAGAGAGGAAGCCAAAACCAGGTGATGGTTGTCTAATCCTAGGGCATGGGACTTGCTTCACATACCAGATCATCCCTCACCAGATTAGTAAGGCCTACCATGCACAACAGGGTGTGTGTGTGTGTGTGTGTGTGTGTGTGTGTGTGTGTGTGTTTCTTTGTTTTTTCTTTTAAACATATGAGTCAGTAAGGGTGAGTTCTAACATCAGTACCTCTGTTCCCATCCTGTGCTGTCCAGGGATGGCTATATGAAGCAAGGACTAAAATCCTTAACCTTTTAAAATTCTTGGCTTCCGGGGAGACCCATAAGTGAGGGCCTCTTGTGGCGCCCGGAGCCAGTGTCCTGCCCTGCTGCAATAGTGATGAATAGTGTCGTGGTAGCTAAAGGAGAGAAAAGGGGGTTTCGTGTACATGTTGTGAGATAGATCACCACAAACCTACCTCACTGTGTTGAAATGGGGCAAATGCAATAGAACACATTGGGTGGTGTGTCTGATCCTGGTTTCCTGCCTCCCCCAAATGCTCCCCCCTCTAGTTCTTGTATTGTCTGGACTATGTAGGACTTTACTGAGTCTCTGAGTTGGTGACTGCTAGGTGGCCTAGTTTCTGTAAATAGAATGTGTTGGTCTTTCTCCATGTTCTTTTGGGGTTTTATTGTTTACAAACTTCTTTTTGTATTGAAAGAAAAACAGCCAAAGGATCTTTGACAGAAGGTTCTGCACCAGGCAAAAGGCTCTGAAACATAAATGTGGGGGGCCGTCTTCTTGAAGTGGGGCTCTTGAACCATCTTTTCTTTTGTGTTCCCCTTCCTATTTCCTATTTTGGACCAGATCTTCTGTCCTACAAACACAGCTCCTGTCCTACTCTCTTCTCCTTCAAAAGAAAATCTACATGCCCCCATACATGTTTAATTCTTGGAATGTCTCTATAACTTTTAAATGATTTGTACAAAAACCTGAAGAATCTAGGATCCCTAGCCCCTCATTCCTAACCTCCTCAGTCAATACCAGTTCTTGATGCGATCCATGCTGATCACCACACTGCTGTGTTTGGATGGATCGAACCTACTTAATCTGTAGTCCTAAAGTAGAGAGAAGCAATTAGAGGCCTTCCATGTAGAAAGTAGATTCAGGAGACCAGGACAGAGAGTATTAATGTATGTTCAAGTCACTCAGAAACTTTTATGCAGGTGCGAGAAACTTTTGTCAAAGTGGCCACAAGATTATTTAATAGGAGACAGACGAATGTAACTCCCATGTTTACTGCTAGGAACCAAAGCTGTGTGTGAAATCTTGACTTTGTGGGGAGGGAAGGAGGGTGGGAACGTGTGTACCTGTCTGTTCTTTCCCTGATCCCTTCCCCTCATTCCTAAACTGCAGGAGAGTAAGCCCCCTGGCTCTTTGGTGACCCCATCACAGGGTGTTTATTTGATGGTATGATTTTGCTGTACCCGGGTACTTACTTCCTCTCCCATTTTCTAATCATTTTGTAACACACATATTGACTCTTCCCTTCCCTTCCCCTCTCCCTGGGAAAATACAGTAAATAAAGACTTATTGGTACTCAAAAAAAAAAAGACTCATAAACAAATCCACACACTTATAGCCAATTGATTTTTGACAAAGGGGCCAAAAATATACACTGGAAAAAAAGATAGCCTCTTCAACAAATGGTGTTGGCAAAACAGGTTATCCATATGCAGAAAAATGGAAAAAAACCCCACTTTCTCACCCTGCACAAGAGTCAATTCAAGATGGATCAAAGACCTGGAAATTAGACCAGAGATCGTGCAGCTACTTGAAGGCATAGGACCAACACTCCAATACATAGGCACGGGGAAAAACTTCCTCAATAAGACCCCAGAGGCACAGGAAATTAAAATGAGGATCAATACGTGGGATTGTATGAAACTGAAGAGCTTCTGTATAACAAAGGAAACTATCAAGAACCTCAACAGAGAGCCGACAATGGGAGAAGATTTTTGCTAGCTACTCCTTTGATAGAGGACTAATATCTAGAATACACAGAGAACTCAAGAAATTCACCACCAAAAAAACCAAATAACCCAATCAAAAAATGGGCAAGTGAACTAAATAGAAGAAATACAAATGGTTAATAAATTTATCAAAAAATGTTCAACACTAAGTTGGGCGTGGTGGTGCATGCTTGTACTCCCAGTACTTGGGAGGCTGAGACAGGAGGATCACAGGTTCACAGCCAGCCTCAAGTACTTAGTGAGGTCCTCCACAACTTAGACCCTGTTTCAAAATAAGGAATAAAAAATAGGGCTGGGGGTGTAGCTCGGAGGTAGAATGCCCCTGGGTTCAATACCCAGTACTGAAAAAAAAAAAGTTCAACATTAGCAATCAGAGAGATGCAAATCAAAACTACCCTGAGATTTCACCTAACTCCAATTAGAATGGCAATCATTAAAAACACAAACAACAACAAATGCTGGTGAGGATGTGGAGAAGTAGGAACTCTAATACATTGTTGGTGGAATTGCAAATTAGTGCAACTACTTTGGAAAACAGTGTGGAGGATCCTCAGAAGAATGGGAATGAACCTACCATATGACCCAGCAATACCACTTCTAGGCATCTACCCAAAAGAATGGAAACCAAACTACCAGACTAATTAATGCATCTGTATCTATGTTTATAGCTACACAATTCACAATTGCCAAACTATGGAACCAGTCAAGATTTCCATCAACAGATGAATGGATTACAAAACTATGGGATAGTACACAATGGAATTTTACTCAGCCATAAAGAAGAACAAAATTATGTCATTTGCAGGCAAATGGTGGAACTGGAGAACATTATGCTAAGTGAGATTAGTCAGTCACAAAAAGTGAAAAGTCAGATGTTCTCCCTAACATGCAGAAGCTAGGGAGAAATTGGGACATAGGAGCGACTCCAGACAAAGGAGGAGAAACCTTAGTTGAGTGAGGAACGCAACCTGAGGGAGATTGGAGGGGGAAAGGGGAAAACATCTCAGTGGACATGATGTACATACACAAACTCATCAAAGCCAATCACTGGGCTGAGCACAGGAAGGAAGGGAGAGAGAGGGAATAGGGTGGGAACTGGGGGAGGGCTCAATGAGTGCTGTGTGCATGTATGCCTCTACCAGCCTGAACTTCACCAAGATGTATGATTACAATGCACCAATAAAATAAAATAAAATAAATGGCCAATAGGTATTATGGAAAATGCTTATCATTAATCATCAAGGAAATATAAATCAAAACCACAATAAGATGTTATCTCACCGCAGTTAGAATGGCTATTATCTAAAAGGCAAAAGTGGCAAATGCTGGAAAGATGTAGATAAAGGAGAACTCTCATATGCTGTTGGTGGGAATGTAAATCAGTACAGAAGTTCCTCAAAAAACTAAAAGTAGAACTATCATATGATCCAGTTAATCCCAGTACAGGGTATATATTCAAAGGAAAAGAAATTAGTATATCAAAAAGATATGTGTACTCCTGGTTTTTAGCAGTACTAATCACAATAAATAAGATATGGAATCAAACAAGGTATCCTCTAACATGAATGGATTAAGAAAATGTGTTATGTGTACTCAATCCAATACTCCTCAGTCATAAAAGGAAGGAAATTCTGTCATTTGTGGCAACATGGATGAGCCCAGAGAGCATTATGTCAATTGAAATAACCCAGGCACAGAAATGCAAATATCACATGTTCTCTCTCTCTCATATGGGGAATCTAAAAAAGTTGATCCACAGAAGTAGAGAGTGGAATAGTGGTTATCAGAGGCTGGAAAGGAGTGTGGGTGGAAGTATAGGGAAAATTCATTTAATCGGTACAAAATTTCAGTTAGATAAAAGGAATATGTTCCAATGTTCTATAGTACAGTAGTGTGACTACAGTTAGTAATTTATTTTATATTTCAAAATATTTAGGAGAGGATTTTAAATCTTTCCATCAAAATAAAATCAGTGTTTGACGTGTGGATATGCTGATTACCCTGATTTGATCATTATACATGGTATATATACTACCAAAATATCACACCATACTGCATAAGTGCATACAATTATTATCCATAAATTAAAATTTTTAAAAATCAAGACATCTTAAAAATGAAAAATAGAATTTCTAAAATATAAACTCAGCCTAGATGAAAGAACACTGCTAAAGAATAAATCAGTATCTGGAAAATTAAGTTAGGATTTGCCCTAAAATAAAACAAAAAGATAAAGAAAAGGAACACATGAGAGGAAAACTAGAAGAAAAACAAGATGGACCCACAAGTTCTGCTATTTGTCTCATAGAAAAGGAAACAGAAGACAGGTAAGATAGTACTAGAAGAATAAAGTGAGAGTATTTAAAAATATGTTTAATTCAAAGAACTAAAGACAGACATAGAAAGACCCAACAGAGCAACAAACAATATTTTTTTAAAACCTAGGTAAATTATAGTGAAATTTTAGTGTATGAAGAGAAAAATCCTACACATCAGTTCTTCTGTGAAATTTTTCTTAATTCCAAATCAGTCACTCCTTTTTAGGTGTTCCTTGGGCTTTTTACTATCTACAAAATTATAGTACTTATCATTTAGGTACATGTATAATATAAATCATTTATCAGTTCATCTATTTGTCTCTGACTGGATTGACCTTAAGGAAATACTTACAGTGTCTATGTCAATGTCTAGCGTAAAGCAGTGATGACTAATAGGCTGCTAAATAAATTATACTGACAAAAGTTTATTTGAAACTTATTTGCCATAAAGGCATAAGCTAAATTTCAAAGATGAGAAAAATGTACTCAACATCTCAGCCATGTGCTTTTGCATTGTTTAAAATAAACGCCGTATATAATTCTAGAATAGTAATGTATAAAATGTGGAATCTTACTGGTTACTGCAAGCATTCTTAAACTTCACAAAAAGATACTTACCTGTAGTTATGACTACCACAAAGACACTGATAAATACAAGCAGAAAGCGAGGCTGCAAGAGTATGCATTACATAAACCTGGAAAAAAAACAAACAAAATTACTTTAGGAATAAATTGTTTAAGTATAACTTACTTCAAGATCTAATATAATCAGTACTCTTAAGAAGATAAAAAAGCTTTTGCCTCTACAAACTATTTTCTTTCTTATAACACTCATTTCAACCTACTCTCACTATAGAAAATTTATATAAAATAAAAGGGAACTCCTCCTGTCTAATTGCACTGAGCTGGACACTGGTTTTCCTGTCTTCAAATTCAAACTAAAACATCAGTTCTTTGGCTCCTAATCCTGTTTACTTTTAGACTGGAACTTATACCATAGATATTCCTGGTTCTCAGGACTTTGAACTGGGACTGAAACTACACCATCAGTTTTCCTGAGTCTCTAGCTTACCAACTGCAGAACTTGGGACTGTCACATGAGTCAATTACTTGGCTCACTAATCAATCAACCAATCAACCAATCAATCAATCAATCTTTGTCTCTCTCACACACAAACTATTGGTTCTATTTCTCTGGAGAACACAAACTAATACAGCTTGGATGCTGGAAGATGAGACACATATTTTCCAGTCAGCCCAGCCAACCACAAAAATGCAAATGAGGCCATTCTAGATCATCCAGAATCCAGTCAACCAGCCAGCTGATCTAGGATGAATAAGAGACTCCAGAGACCAGTCAACCTGGCCCACACCAGAAGAGCTGATCGTGAGCCAACCCACAGAATCATGAGAAAAATAAATGTAGATACTTTAAGCCACAGATATTCAGAGTGGTTCTTAAGCAGCAAAAGCTACTTAAGGTAGTAAAAGCTGCTGTGATACACCATGATTACATTATAATTAAGCTTAATACGGGCTAGAGTTTGGCTAAAATGAACACGTGTGAAGGAAATTAAATTCTAAACACTCTAAGAGATACAAAAAAAATATCAAACTCAGCTCTACTTCAAAGGATGTCAAAGAGCCAGGTGGATGTCAGAGCTGGGTGTGGTGGCACATGTTTGTAATCCCAGTACTTGGGAGGCTGAGACCGGAGGATCTGGGTTCCCGGCCAGCCCCAGCAACTTAGTGAGACCCTGTTTCAAAATAAAGAATAAAAACTAGCCGGGCGTGGTGGCGCACGCTTGTAATCCCAGTACTTTGGGAGGCGGAGACCAGAGGATCCAGGTTCGCAGCCAGCCTCAGCGCCCTCTCTCTATCCCTCTCTCTCTCTCTCTACTTAGGCCCTCCGCAACTTCGTGAGACCCGGTTTCAAAATAAAGTATAAAAAAAAAATAGGGCCGGCGGTGTAGTGAGGAGGTAGAATGCCCCTGGGTTCAATCCCTGGTACCGCAAAAAAAAAAAAAAAAAGAATAAAACCTAGGGCTGGGGGTGTTGCTCGGAGGTAGAATGCCCCTGGTTTCAATCCCCGGTAGCACCAAAAAATAAATAAATAAATAAACAAACAAACAAATAAATATAAAACAAAGGGTGTCAAAGAAAAATAGAGATGAAATATGAAAAGTGATAAACAGTATATGCAGTGGACTGATGGTGGATAAGCGGTTGCTGTGGTTAGTTAGATAATTATATGATTAGTTATACAGTAGACTCTTCTGAGGAACTTCTTAAAAATATACACATTCCAGGGACTTTCTTACAGACTGACTCAATAAGGTTGGGGTGAACTCAGGATTCCAAACATTTAACAAGCACTGCAAGTGATTCTGCTAGCCTAGAGGAATGAGAGGGGCAAAGTATTTCACAACATTATCCTTAAAACATGTAATACTTTAATATTAACAAAGGAAAGTTTTACTTATCTGTTAGTATGTTTACACCAAAATATTAAGTTTCTATCCTTTAAAAACACTCAACCAGCTTTTTGGCTAAAAACTTTTTAACCAAAAGTTTTTTGTCATTACTTAAGGAATCACTTATATATCTACATACACATCAACTGCTCTTATATTAATGAAGCTAATTAAAATAACTAGCATTTTGATTTTTAAAAAAATTGAAGTATCCTATAGGTTACAAGCAACATAATCATGCCGGGCGTGTTGGCGCCCGCCTGTAATCCCAGTACTTGGGAGGCTGAGACAGGAGGAGCGCAGGTTCGAGGAGAGCCTCAGCAAGTAGTGAGACTCTC
The DNA here is from genome assembly GCA_004027185.1 of Glis glis. Lineage (NCBI taxonomy): Eukaryota > Metazoa > Chordata > Mammalia > Rodentia > Gliridae > Glis > Glis glis. Next base: position 16,324 of record PVJS01029763.1, read on the forward strand.
ATCAACCTAGCGAGACCCTGTTTCCACATAAGACATAAAATTGGGCTGGGAGTGTAGCTTGAAGGTAGAATGCCTCTGAGTTCAATCCGTAATACCATAAACACAAAAAAAGTAACACAATCAGATAAGTCTGGTCTACAACCAGCTTTCTTTAAGCAAAAGCAATATAAATTTGGTAATACAACAATTACTATGTCCAATCTGGTGTTTAAATTTGTTTTTTTTTTAAAGGCGTAACATTAGCCAGGCGTGGTGGCGCACGCTTGTAATCCCAGTACTTGGGAGGCAGAGACTGGAGGATCCCGGTTCGCGGCCAGCCTCAGCTACTTAGTGAGGCCCTCCACAACTTCGTGAGACCCGGTTTCAAAATAAAGGATAAAAAATAGGGCCAGGGTATAGCTCAGAGGTAGAATGCCCCTGGGTTCTATCCCTGGTACCGCAAAAAAAAAAAAAAAAGGCGTAACATTATCTTTTAGTTTTAACATCATATATAGGTAAATTAAAAGCTTGAAACCAAGCATACTTACTTTATTGCTTTGGCTATCAGGATGAGGTGGTGAATCAAAGTTTATTATGGCATGTAGAATATCATGTGTCAGATTACTAAGGTGCAGTAATGGATTGGCAACTACCGTTTTGGCACTGGCTGTACAAGCAAAGAGGAGAGGCACCGAGGTTTGCTCTGAGAGAGGGTTAGGAAATAGTGGTTCTGATGTTTCCTTAAAAACAAAGCAAAAAATGTTAATAAACTAGTTATAGTTATAATCCATTACTTAAGTAATTTAAGGAATTCTTCGAACAACTTCAAAACAGTAAAAATTAAAAGCATAATGGAAACTTAAGAGTTAGAAGGGACCTGGGGAAGATGACATTGGAACAATCTCTTTAAAAATGATAAGACAGAGCCGGGCGTGTTGGCGTGTGGCACACGCTTGTAATCCCAGTACTTTGGGAGGCGGAGACCGGAGGATCCGGGTTCGCGGCCAACCTTAGCGCGCATGCGCGCACGCGCAATCTATATCTCTTTCTCTCTCTCTCTCTCTCTCTCTCTCTCTACCTAGTGAGGCCCTCTGCAACTTCGTGAGACCCGGTTTCAAAAATAAAGCATAAAAATTAGGGCCGGGGGTGTAGTGCGGAGGTAGAACGCCCCTGCGTTCAATCCCCGGTACCGCAAAAAAAAAAAATGATAAGACAGTACCCCCTTGTAATAAGGAGAAGCTCACCACCTCACAATGTATTCATACATGACTACAGTATGAATTAAGCAGGTCATAACCCCATAGAAAGCTGTCCTCCAACTGCAATCAATATCTACACAATTCTACAAATTACTAATATCATAGACTACAAAAAAGGAGCATTCTTTAAAGCAAATGTAATGAAGAAAATAAAGTTTTAATATTCAAAACCAAAAAATAAAACATCGAAAATTGTTTCAGGGCCGGGGCAGTGGTCCATACCTGACAGGAGGATCACAGGTTTGAGGCTAGCCTGGGCAACTAAGCGAGACACTGTTTCAAAGAAAGAAAAAAGTAAAAGAGTAAAAGTATTCTGAGTGTACCTTGGACGTAGAATGCTCCTGGGTTCAATCTCTAGTACCCCCAAAAACCGAAAACCAAAACTGAAAGGAGAAAAACCTCACAACCCTTTTTCAGAGATGTACTATTTTTGACAGATTAGAAATGACATACCTGCTGAGATTCTTGTAACAGCAAAATCAATTCCATTCTCACGGATGCAAGACCCCCACCATGGGAGCCATGAAGTATGCAGTAACTAAGAAACATTCTCAAGAGTGATTGATACTTTAAGAGCCACTGTCTTTTTTCCTGAAAATTTTCTCTCAGTTGTTTCACTTTTGTTTGCTGATGCAAATCATCAGCATCCTCATTTAATCCAAATTCATCTCTATTTTTGCCAAATGTGGTCTGTAGTTCTTCAGTATCTGAGCAAAAGTCACAAGTCCTTTGAAGAGCTATCACCTCTTTTTCAAGCCAGTGGTATAGTTGGTAACGCAATTTGCCACCATCTATTTCATAGCCAGTAGATAAAGTACGAAGTTCTACTGTGAGAATCTTTAAACATGCTCTAAATTTTAACTGAACAGCAATTATATCTTCTGATGGATTTATCATGTCATTTTCATCTAGTGTGCTGAAATCTGTGTAATCACTTATTTCATCGATATTTTTGTCTATTTTTCTCTGTAAAGGGTTTAGTTCTTTCATTGAAATAGGGAGGTCCTCGTTTTCTTCATCGTTTTCACTGTCCCATTTTAACTCTAAAGAGTCATCCTGAAATACAACACTTGGTTGGCTCCAGTCAAAAGAAAGAGTGGAATTTGATTGCTTCTCTGAGGAACCTTCTGAGGAAGATTCAAAACCATTCATCAGCGACTGTGACCAGTCAACAGCAGAAGACTTATCTTTCCTTGCATCCGATTTTAGTGGAGAAGAATCTTTACTAGTATCCAGAAAACTAGATGTTCTACAGAGAATTTTTGTCTTCTTGATGACTTTGGGCATCTTTGATAATACTTCCAAAGCCAACATAGGGCACCCAGCATTTAGATGAGCACTGGCAGTAGTAAAAAACAATCTTCTTTCACTTAAAGTAATTGTTCCTGCCAGTCCACTTTTTCCTGTTAAACCCATGCATGTGGGAAATGTATCAGATGATCCAAAATGACGTCTCAGCAAAAGAGGATGTGTTCTTAGATAATTGTAGAAATTAAAAACTGCAGGATTACAGGCTGACGTCATGACTTGATCTGAAAGTAAATTCATCTTATGAGCCAAGAAAAGTTCTTCAAGATCTGAATTGGGTGTTTAAGCTTGTATTATAGCTCCTTCTCTCTACTGTGGAACCTTTGCCTGATTTTTTTTGAGGTGTAAAAAATACTTTTACTTTATTAGTGCATTGTAATTGTACATCATAGTGAGGATCAATGTGATAAAACATACATGCATATAGCTTTTGGTTAATTTCCCTCTACATTCCAACCTGTTCCCCCCTTCTGCCTCCCCAAACTTTAGTGAAATTGGTGGTAATATCTTCGCATATTGCCATGGTATTATTTGAATCATTTCCTTCTTCAATCCTCCCTCTTTCCCTCCCTAACTTCCTTCCCCAAACCCCTTCCACTACTCTATAGGTTTCTCTCTGCATTGTTTAAGGGCCTTTATGTTTACCTGACCTTTTGACAAAGTTTTACTGATAGACCACACTAATCCATGGCATTGAATACACAAGAACACAAATGTAATGAAATTGTTCTAGACACAGTAGGAAAACAAAGGTTATGACGCCATCCCATCGAACCACAACTCCTCAGGTAACACCCGCAGCTCCTTTTCTCCTCCGTCCCTGGACATTCCTCTTCTGTTCTCCTCATCTTCTCCACCTCTGAATGCTAACAGTGTCCTAGGATTCAGTCCTCAACTTCTTTTCTATCCCATTTCCTGAGCTGAACTTGTATAGTTTCAAAGGTTTCTGTTTTTTTGGTTTTTTTTTTTTTTTGGTACTGGGGATTTAACTCAGGGGCATTTTACTTCTGAGCCACACCCCCAGCCCTACTTTATTTTTTATTTTGAAACAGGATTTTGCTAAGTTGCTGAAGATGGCCTTGAAACTGTAATCCTCCTGTCTCAGCCCCCCAAGTACTGAGATTACAGGCATGTGCCACCATGCCTGGTGTCCCATGGCTTTAAATAACATCTACATGCTGATAACTCCTACATCTCTATCTCCAGTCCCAACTTCACCCCCAAAATCTAAACTTGGGTCTCCAAAGGTCTATATTTCATTTCCACTTAGATGTATACAATCTTGTGTGAGGGCCTTTTTATTTAGTGTGCCCTTGACACAAACTACTTTTTTCCCCCAGTACTGGGGATTGAACCTAAAGTCTTGCACATGCCAGGCAATCACTCTACCACTAAGCTACATCTTTAGCCCTTTTTATTGTTAGATAGGGTCTTGTTCAGTTGTCCAGGTTAGCCTCAAACTTGTAATCCTCCTGCTTCAGCATCCTGAGTAGCTGGGATTACCTGTGCACGCTGGCACAAACCATGGTTTACCTAGATATTTACATTGATCAACTTGCTTATTTCAATTAGTTCCCTGCTCAAAGTCATCTTGTCAGAGAAGGCTTCTTGATGTAAAACACTTTCTCATATGATTTACCTTGGTTCTAATTCCTTCACACTCCATATCCAATCCAGTCCTGTCTAGCCCAATTTAAATACCCCCAATCCATTTACTTCTTTGCCTCTACCTCCTATCATCTTTGTTTGAGCCAATATTATCTTTTGCATTTTCTTTCAAAAGAATATATGTTTAATTGGTTCTAAAAGTATGTGATCTTGTATTAATCCCCCAATCAATACAAGCATATATTATATATATATACATATATATACATACATATATATATATGAATACATGTAGGTATAAAGAAAGTGGCGTTTTATTTTTCCCCTTCATTACATAAAAGCCAGTTTGAAAAACTTTAACTCAGATGGCTAGGAGACTTGAATAACTGAGTCTCATGGTTTTCTCATAACTTTAGAAAGTAAGATACATAATATTTCCTGATTAAATGATGCTACATAAGCAGCTATGAACTAGAAGCTTTAGAACCTTTACTAATCAGTATTCTAAATCACACCTCACCTACTGAACCAGTTACCAGACACAATTCAATGCTCTATTGAAAAGTATTCAAAAACCAGATCCCATCATTTTAATATGAATTTACATAAAGAATTCCATTTTATACCAGCTTCTAACAAAGCTTTAGCAAAATGGATTTCTACAAGAAAGAGAAGTAAAGCTCTGAAGAGTGCATTTAAAGTAAAGCTCTGAAGAGTGCATTTAAAGTAAAGCTCTGAAGAGTGCATTTAAAGACTCTCTATGTCATTTGCCTCATGAAAAGGAGAAGTTCATTAGCTTAAGATTTTCTAATCAAATCTTAAGTCAACTTTCTTTACATGAATATATCTTTAAGAATTATCAAGTTGATTAATACAGTAAATTCAACCTAATATAAAAACTCACTTTATATTAGTACTTATTCAAAATATTTATATTCCAATGCTGATAATTTTTATGTTCAATAAATCCAGTTCATAATAACACAAAACCTAAAGTTCTTGTTTTTCAAAAGATTTATCTTTCTGAAAACAAAATACAAAACTGTATGTATAACAGCATGTCCCCAACTAAACCATAAAGTCATAAAGACCATAAATTTAATTTGTTTTCTATTACCCTTGGCACCCAACAATGGTGTGAACACCCAGCAAGTATTAATAACACTCTTAATCATTAATGTCTTAGAAGTGCGGCTTACCACCATCCTCTCTGACAGGTTGCTTTATTAATGTTTCCAGAGCACCACTATAGTCTTCCAAAATCCAATACGCCATACTCCGAAGAAAAGGATCATAATGCATATTTATGTTCAATGAACTGAGTTCACTGACAGGAGAATCAATTCCCAAGACTCTTTTACGTAAAATAGACTTATATGCTGCAGATGTATCAAATTCAGACTCATAGAGTCTTGCTATTACAAGAGCCAACTGAATGTCACTCAGTTTCTCAAGACATACCTTTAAAAAGAGAAATATTGTTTATAAACAAGCAGGAGCAGCTTTCATTTTAGGATAAACTCAGTTAACTCTAACAACTCGAAAAATATGAGGCTTTATTAATCTCCCAAATTAGCAAAGAATGATAATGAACAAAATGTATATTGCTTGAACAAAACTTCTTAATAACATTTATGTTAATATTTGCAATCTCCCTGCTAGATTTGCAAATGTTAAAAACATTTAGCCTAATGAGGAAATACTGGATAATTCTATGTGGTGTCAATTTAAGTCATGTATTTTATTCTTGAACCTCTATTCTTCTCCATCCACCCAAGCAGATTATAGTATTTCCAAATTAGAAGGTCATTTAAATTACTTGTGTGAGACTCTGAACAAAAGGGCAATTGAGATAGAAATGTCATATTTTAACTGTTTTTAATTTTTTTTGTGTGTAGTACTGGAGATTGGACCCAGAGGCATTCTACCTCTGAGCTACACCCCCAGCCCATATTTTAATTTTTTCTTTTGAAACAGGGTCTTGCTAGATTGCTGAGAGTCTTCGTAAATTGCTGAGGCTGGTCTTGAATCTGTAATCCTCCTGTCTCAACCTCTTAAGTACTGGGATTAGAGGTGTTTGCCACCATGCCTGGCATTTAACTGTTCATAATTTTTTAAGGTTTACTGAGAAATAGTTATTCAGTGAAGAATTTTCTAAGATTCATCAACTAAGATAGATATAAATTCAAATATGTTTAAACTGATAAGACAGAACTTTTAATTTTTTTAACCTGTTCATGAATATTTTTTTAAGAGTCAGATGAACCACCTACCAACAAACACAGACTGATTTCAACTAATTCTTTATAAATACCATTCAACCTAAACTACATATTTTTGTGTGTATGTGGTAATGGGAATTGAACCTAGGGGCATTCTACTTCTGAGCTACACCCCCAGCCCTATTTTATTTTTTATTTTGAAACAGTCTCACTAAGTTGCTGAGGCTGGCTGTGAACCTGCGATCCTCCTATCTCAGCCTCCCAAGTACTGGGATTACAGGCGTGTGCTACCATGCCCAGCTTAAATAACAATTTTTTTAAAGCCACTATTAAATATTATTAGTTACTCTAGTTAACTTGTTATTTCTACTAAAGTTGAAATTTTAAAATGTAAGACCTAAATTAAGAGCTTAGAGGGAAGATAACGTATTTTTTTTTAAAGTTTCATTCAAGCTGGGCGTGGTGGCGCACGCTTGTAATCACAGTACTTTGGGAGGTGGAGACCGGAGGATCCAGGTTCGCGGCCAACCTCAGCGCGCATACGCGCGCGATCGATCAATTGATCGATCGATCTATCTCTCTCTCTCTCTCTCTCTCTCCCTCTCTCTCTCCCTGTTTCTCTCTCTCTCTCTCTCTCTCTTTCTCTACCTAGTGAGGCCCTCCGTAACTTCGTGAGACCCGGTTTCAAAAATAAAGCATTAAAAAATAGGGCCGGGGGTGTAGCGCAGAGGTAGAACGCCCCTGCGTTCAATCCCCGGTACCGCAAAAAAAAAAAAAAAAAGTTTCATTCATTACCTCAATTGCATCTCGGAGGCAACCAGCTAAAAGAAAAAATGCTGCAGAATGTTCAAATCTTTGTTTGCCTAGCAAAGAAAAGGCATTCTTTAAAGCTGCTTTACGCCACCTCTCTTCCTCAAAATTGTGTCCAAAAAACTGTGTCATCTTGGTGTCTTTTTGAGATCTATAAAGGAAAGAAAAGTATGTAAATCTTGGAATATAATGTTTCTACATCAGAATTAGTCTTCCAAAGTTAGAACTTAATAGTTATGACTCAACAGAAACATTTTTCAGCTTTTAAATTCCCATATATCTGCTGTTCTTTACCCAGTAAAAATAGAGTATTAGATAGACATTTACTTTTTCTTTTTTTTTTTTGCGGTACCAGGGACTGAACCCAGGGGCATTCTACCTCCGAGCTACACCCCCGGCCCTATTTTTTATTCTTTATTTTGGAACAGGGTCTCACTAAGTTGCGGAGGGCTTCACTAAGTAGCTGAGGCTGGCTGCAAACCCAGACCCTCCGGTCTCATCCTCCCAAGTACTGGGAACATTTACTTTTTCATACAAGTCTCAGAGATTATTTATAAATTTTCTTTCAAGCTACCAAGAAAACTTCATTAGTAGCACTATGAAAAATTATCTTTAAATACATGAAAAAAATCCTTATATTAATATAATTATATTAACTTCTGTGCTACTTTACCATTTAAACCTCATCAATAACCTCTCCCTCCTGTCTATCTGAAGATGACTTTGGTGATCAAACGCTAAGGAATGTGCCCCTATTGAAAATGATCCTGCCGGGTGTGGTGGCGCACGCTTGTAATCCCAGTACTTTGGGAGGCGGAGACGGGAGGATCCGGGTTCACGGCCAGCCTCAGCTCTCTCTCTCTTTTCCTCTCTCTCTCTCTCCCTCCCCGTCTCTCTCTCTCTCTCTCTCTCTCTCTCTCTCTCTCTCTCTACCAAGTGAGGCCCTCCGCAACTTCGTGAGACCCGGTTTCAAAAATAAAGCATAAAAAAATAGGGCTGGGGGTGTAGCGCAGAGGTAGAAAGCCCCTGGGTTCAATCCCCA
>PVJS01029764.1:0-24550 GCA_004027185.1 Glis glis
ATGTCCCCCCTAATATGTGGAAGCTAGATAGAATGGGACTTAGAAGGGACTCCTGACAAGGAAGAAGAAAACTTTAGATGAACAAAGAAGGTGACCTAACTGAGGGAGTTGGGAGGGGGGTGGAGGGAAACACACTATAGCACATGATGTATATACACAAACTTATAAGACTCAATCACTATGCGGAGCATGAAAGGGAGGGAGGGGGGAGGGAATAGGGTGGGATTTGAGGGAAGACTAAATGAGCAATGTATGCATGTATGATGCTGCTACCCTGATGTGTATCAAAATGTATAATTATAATGCACCAATAAATGAATATAAAAAAAGAATCACTTTAAGATAACAGGCATAGATTATGACTGTTCTAGACATATCAGGACCTATGGTCCCCTATTGCTAGGGAAATTTTGGGCAACAGCAGTTGGTACACAGAGCTAAAAATGTAGTGGACTCTGCAAGGTTTGATGATAATCATGGACTCTTGTTGGATACCTTCTCCAGTTGCATTCAAATTTATAGGTCAGAGACTCTGGACATTAGCCCAGGATGACTGACATCCCAGCAAAAACCAAGATTTTGCTATTCCTTTCATACTTTATATGCCTGCCCTTCTGCTTCCAAATATTATGAATTTGGGGGGTTTGGCAAGTGAAATGAGTTTCTGGATTGGTATTCTTAGAACATCTGCTAAAATAGGGTGAGGGCTGGTGGGTTGCTTGGGCTGAAGTGTTACGATAATTAAATCAGATAATGTATGCAAGGCATTTAGTGTACTATTTGGAATATAGTAGGTACTCAATTAATGTTAGCTAAAGATAACACATGAGCACTCTTGAGTGCACCCCCACGGACACACAAATACATAATTCTGCTTAAAATCCACAGCTCGACCTGGCAGTGTGTGTGAATGATTAAGATCTCCTTTGGCCCAGATATCCAACTTCTAAGAATTTCTCCTAAGGATAAGCATTTTTATCACAATACGGTTTATAATAGTGAAAAATTGGAATAACCCAAATCCATCAATAGGGGATTACTTAAAAGAATAGCAGGGCACCTATACAATAGAATATGATATGCAGCTACTAAAAATAATGAAGTAGAGCTTTACTTATTGATATGAAAAAAGCCAGTGATATCAAATGACAATGAAACTTACAAAGCGGTATTTCAACTTTTTTTTTTTTTTTTGGTCAAAAGAATGAAAGACAAAAGAAAAGCAGTATTTCAACTTTTTTTTTTTGGTCAAAAGAATGAAAGACAAAAGGAAAGCCATCAAAAATATCCTCTTCTGAGTGTTCTGAATTACACACACACACACACACACACACACACACACACACACACACACACAGCTTTCATAATCAGCATAAAGTAATACAGCAACTTAGAAATAACTGCCAGCTAGGACCCTGCCTCCCCTGAGTCACTCCTTGACTCTCAGGGCAGCGCCGCTTGCCTCTGCTCTTCTGTGCTCCTCTAATTCCTGTGCCTATTGCTTTACCTCTGCTTTTATAGTTTTCCTTTTTATATGTCAGTCTTATCAACAAAGCTATGTGTATTTGGGGACAGGACCTTTGCTCATTCATCTTTGCTTTCCCCTTATTTGGCACCTGGCTTATAGCTTATGCTCAGTACATGTTTGTTGAGTGAAGAGATGACTACATGATTGGATATCATGGCCCCTAGACCTTTTTATTAAAAGGTTCCCCTGAAGTGAACTACACCAGACTTCACAGTCTAATGAAAGAGCAAGAATAAGTGATTCTCAACCAGTCTTTCACCACCAGACTGCATCCCACCAGGCCAATGGATGGGGATCCCCTGAAGAGATGGCCTCTGGTATACAACAAGTGCTCAATATTTGTCTGTTGATATAAAAAATATAAGGGATTGAATGGGTGGCAATGGACAGATTAGAAAAAGACCAGCTTCATCCTAAGCAAAGGATTTAGTAATCATTAGTAGTAAGACCTGAGAATTTCCCTGAAATTAGAAAAGAGATGCATGGGAAACTTAGAGATCATATAATCTGCCTTCCTCCTTTGACAGGTGAGAAGATCATGACCCAAGGAGAGAGATGATTTCCCAAAGACACAGGGCAAGTGAGCAGCAAAATCTGCCCTGGACCCTAGAGCTCTCCCCACTCAGGCCAGGGCCTTTTGCCTGAACCCCAGCCTGAGGTTGCCACTATTTCTGCATGCTCCAGTTTCTAGTTGGATAAATAGAAGGTGAGCTCAGGATGCTCCCTATTCATCTCTATTTGTCTTTTTTTTTCCTTCTCCCATCCACTCTGTATGCTGTTTGAACCCAATCGCTTCCTAGAGCAGCTGCCCTCTGTCAGCAATCTGCATGTATCTAGAGACCCTGCCGCCCTGGGTGTTGGATCTCACCTACCAGGGTTTTGTTCTGTTGAATAAAAGCAAATCCTGCATCAGGCAACAAATACTTTCCAATTCTTGAATAATTGAAAGGCTGGGCTCCAAGCCGCAGCAGGCTAGGAATTGATTAGAAATGGAGAAGTGGGGAGCCAGCAGACAGACTCATCCCTGTAGGTTCGGGGCACTCTCCAGGGAAACCTCCTCCCTCGGGATCAACTCATGGGGCTCAGGCCTGTTTGTGGGACAGCAGGGAGCACGTTGCAAGGACTAACTTATTCACAATCCCTGCCTCCAAATTGGTCTGTATGGTAAAAGCAATGAAAACATAGACCGGTTGATGTTCCCCATCCCCTGTGATAACTGATCAAGGGAATTGGAAGTATGGTGCGAACAGAAATCTTCATTTTCTCTTCAGATGGAATATTGGTGAGAATAAGCCCATTGCTCAACTTACACATGAGGACTGAGAAGATGCAGGCCAGTCCTTCATTTGGATGTTCTCCTTTCCCAGGTCAGATGAAGAATGCAAAACACAGGTCGCAATGACAACGCTTCACAGGCTGCTAAGCATGTCTCCTTGTTTCTTCGAACCACTCCATGAGGCAGACAGGACAGAGATCTCCTTTATCCATGGAGGTCAGGGATCAGAGGAGGGATTGGACCCAGGACTTCTGGCTTGCAGCCCATGCTTGTGATACCCACTCAGATCAGCTGTCTCCGGATCAACTCACTCTCCACCGTGCTGGATACTGCAGCGACAGCCATCCTGCAAACTCCAAATATGATCTTATCATTTCCCTGTTTAAAACCATCTTTCATCATTGGTTTTCCAAAACCCTTGGAGTAGACCAAAATCCTGAAGAGAGGTCTCCCAAGGCTTCCCTACTCAAATCTGTCTGCTTCTCTACGCTCATCCTGCACCGTGCCCCCTTGAAATTGCCATACCCACAACTGCAATGATTTTGGCCTCAGTAATGCCGGGCTCTGTGGCTTTGGTCCCCCACATGTGTCTCACTGGAACATTCTAGCCGCATGAGCTCCTCCTCATGACCCAAGGCTTTGGTAGAGGGGATTTCCTGTAGGAAGTTCCTTCTCTAATCCCCAAGGAAGCAAGCACCCCATGCTCCACATCCCTTTAGTGTGTTCCTGCCCCCTTTCATCTACCTGATGATTGCTGCCCCGGTGATTGTCTTTCCCATCAGACCATGAGCTCCATTAGAGCAGGGTCACGGATGTCAAGTTCATGTCTCTGAACCCACACCTATTATAATGTCTGGCTCAGAGCAGGACTGAGTAAATATTTGCCAAATGAACAAGTAAATGAATGGCTGGATGCAAAGCAAAAACAGAAGCAAAATCAAAATCAGGCCACTAAAAAGTCCTTACTGAGTATCTTTTCATTTTCTCAATGAATATTTATTTTGTGTCCATTATGTGCCAGGAACTGCTCGAGGCCCAGAAAATACAACAGTGGAAGAAAGAGGCAAAAATCCCTGCACCCAGAAGATGCCTTATGATCTAGTTAAAGAAGACAGATAATGAAAAAAAATCATCAAAACATATATTTAGTTTGTTACATGGTGCTCAGCATCATTGTAGAGATCTAGATGTTTAAACATGGGCGTCCATCATAGGTTGCTAGAACTAATTCTCATGCGATCTAAGAGGTCCCTGCAGTCTATATCCCACTATTTTTTTCTTTTTAACCAAGTACCCTAATGGTGAACATTTAATTAGCTTTCTATTTTAATGCTATTTTAACTCATCTTAGGATATGTGGGTCAGGTATCATTTTGTTCCCATCAAATTATTTCCTTTGGATAAATTCCTGAATGGAAATTTATTTAATCAAAATGTACATTTTTTAAGATCTCATGATGTACTTCCATTTTGCTATCCCAAATAATTTTAGAAATTTATAAGGCTGTTTTAGCAAAAATGGGTATCTGGCTTTCATTCTATCATCAGCAGGACTAGAAAACAAATGTTGTTTGTTTACTCCTGTTGTTTTAATAGAAGAGGTGCTTCAAGTTTACTTTCATTCATACTTCTCTGATTTTCCCATTTTTACTTTAAAAATCTGGTTGCCTGAATATAAAGTACTGTGGAAAACATGATCATATTTACTAAGTTTGAGGTTTTTTCATTTTCAACCAGAGAGCAGAGATCGCCTCAAAGTCCAAGAAGGGAAGTAGATTTCACAAAACCACAAGCGTTTTCCATTAGGATAGCGAGATTATGAGAACGGCCATAGTTGAAATATGCAAAAGACTGATGGGATTCTCAAGGCAAGCCTACTATGTTGACACCTTATTGAATACTTAAGGCAAATAAGCAAGATTCACGTGCAAGACTAAGAATTAAAGTTGACATGGTTCTCAAGGGTTCAAAGAATATCAGCACTTTTTGACCAATTGAAGAATGGCCCTAATAATAATATTTTTGCCCCTTATATACCTTGTCTCACAACTTTTGAATTAACAACCTGAAGCCTTGATTATTCAGATTATTTCTATATGGCTGAATTAATTAATAAGTAAAGGCTTTTTAAGTTAATTATTTTATCTTGAAATAGTTATTTAGATCACTCAAGATTCTATTTTATTATTTCATGATCATTAATAGTTATTTAGATCACTCAAGATTCTATTTTATTATTTCATGATCATTAATACATGGTTTTTAATGTTGAACATAGAGTCTGTCCCCATCAGATGTCTTCTAATTTTTACTTTCAGAAGTAACACTTGGAAATTTCATCAGGTAAGACTCTAAACAATTTATATTTCTCTTATTATCTGGCTTTTCTGCATATCATTATATATATACACACATATATATATATATATATGTAGATATATCATGTCTTTTAATTTCAACTAGATTTAATGTATTTATATCCCTTAACAATGGGATATAATTTGTATATAATAACATCAACTATTTTGACATGAGGTTCCATGAGTTTGATAAACAAGGTTACCCATAATGTAACAGCCACTAGAATCATGACATAGAACAGTTCCATCACCTTCAAAAATGCCCCCACCCCCACCCCTTTGTAGCTCACCTCTCCCCATATCTTTTGCCTCTGGTAACTATTGACCAGCTTTTGCTTTTTCCAGAACATCATATAAATGGGACCATGGGGAATGCAGCCTTTGAGTCTGCCTTCATTCATTTGGCAGAATACATTTGCGTTTCTTCCAGGGCATGGCATGTATCAGCATTTATTTCTTTTTATTCCTATGTAGTATCCGTTTACATGGACACGCTAGTTTATCTACTTATTACTTGAAATGCCACAGTTTAGACCAACTATGAATAAAGCATCCGCAAATATTCATGAACAGATTTTTGTGTCATCATAAAACACATTTTCATTTCTCTTCGGCAAATACATAAAACTGCCGAACTCTTTTCCTGAAGGTCTATATATGTTGCATGCCCACCAACAATACATGAGAGTTCCAGTTGCTTCACATGCTCATCAGCACTTGGTGTTGTCTGATATTTTTATTTTAGCCCATCTATTTTATGTGTATCTCATTGTGACTTGATTCACATTTTTGCTAATGACTAATGAAGCCTAGCCAATTATTATGCTCTTATTTGCCATCCATATCTTTGGATGAAGTATATGCTCAAATATACTATGTTTACATGGGTTAGTTCCTTTCTTATTATTGAATTTTCAAAGCAGTTTATACAGGCTAGATAAAAGAAGTTAATATTTTGTCAATGCTTTTTTTTTCTCAGTCTGTGGCTTGCTTTTTCATGTTCTTAACTGTAATTTTTGCAAAATGGAAGTTTTTAATTGTGAACAAGTACAAATTATATTCCTTTTTACCAGTGTACATTTTCCCCCTGTCTCTTTTTACTCCTGATACCACTGCAAGAGACCATTGGACAGCAGGGAGTTTTGGTCCCTAGGCACATCCAATGACCACTCCATCTCTGTACCAAGGGAGCAAGTATGAGAATGTGGAAACAACATCAGACTGATAGAACATCTAGATTCTTGTTTTATATTGACCTTGAGCTAATTATTTAAACTCTTTAGGCTTCCATCTCTTCATCCATACTTGAGAAATAAAGCCTGCTTTACTCATCTCAGGAAATAGTAAGGATAATGTGAGATAAAAGATACAAATGCACTTGCAAAATGCTGAGAGGAATATACTTACACTGAACATCACTAAGAGAACATTTCCTTCTTCTAAGAACCTTCCATCAACTTTGACAAAAACACTTGATCCCCACATTACCGAGGTACTTCTATTACTACAAACATAAAACTCTTGTACACTTTATGTACCCAGTTCTTTCTTCTTTGGCTCTAGAATATTCTATGGCAGCTTCACATTTTCTTATATCAAATTTAATTTTTAAATTCCATATGTTTAACACTGGATAGTCTCAGGACTTCATTTCAGAAACATAATTTTCAATTTTTCAAAAAGAAGTGCTCTCACCAGCAACATAATTGAATGAGACTCCTTCCTTTGGACACTTGGCAGAACCATCTCCTTTCTTGAAATAGTGATGTATTCAACAATGAAGAATTATTTTTTTCCTCTCTCCCTCAAGGGATAAAATTGAAGTATAGCAGACTATTAAACATAGATTCTTAAAACCTATATTTCTATGATCAGGAATATCTGTGGTCAGCAATTATTTCTGAAAGTTTCTAAATAATGAAACAATCTAGGAAAATAATATGAAAAAAGACTTGATCTGAATAAGCTTAGAGAGCTGATAATTTTCCCCTTTCGCAAAATTTTAAGTATTTGTTAAACACTTTGTAAAAATGTTTTAGAAGTTCTCTTTACAAGTTGTGTAGCTAGTCCTGGCAAAAATCATCAGCCTATTTGGGGGAAATAGGGAAATCTTACACTGAACTCTGTTATAACCAGTTAGCTCAAATCTAGGCTAATTGTTTTAAAATGAAGTTCAGATCATGCCCCTCTCCCCCTCCCTCATGCCAATGGCTTTGACATCTCACTCAGTGTAAAAGCCACTGTCCTCAGCAGGTGCCATCCTTGGAACTCCCCCATGTCACCCCTGCCGTTCTGCTCTCTCACCTGCCTCATTCCAAATGACTGGCCTCTTGGAATGTTCTTCCTCCAGATACCACATTATTGGGTTACATAATTTACCATGCCCCAAATAAATTAAAAGTGCTTTTATTTAAAAAATCACCAAGAATCTAGAGGTGGCAACAGCACAGTATTAAAGCAAGAGCAGGGCCCTGGATGACTAGTGGGTGGCATGCTCACAACACTGCCCCACCTGGCTCCTGACTCCCTCACATCTCTCTTCCAAGGTCATTTGATATTTAAAAAGTCATCCTCTGTCCATTCTACAGAGAATAGTTAGTTCTTGCATCCTTTGTTCCTTTCCCTTGTTTTATGGTTCTCCAGAGCACTTACCACCTAATCTACTCTATGTTAAATAATTTACTTCTGTCTTTATTGTCTACGTCTCCCACTGGGACTATAAAGACCATACATGTCATATCACCCAAAGCATAGACTATACCCAGTACGTAGCAGCCATGCAAATATTTGCTAATTTGATAAACACATAAATAAATGAAAAGTAGTGAAAAATCCAAAGCTACATAAATAAAAAGCAAAAAAATATTTACTTTTAAATTTTAAAGCATTCCAGAGACACCTTTGCATCTAAAACAGAGAATTATAGAAATTGTATTGTGTGGCAGCTCAAACTTGAGAATGTAAATTTCGGAATGAAGAGAATGGATTTAGCTTTGACACTAGTTGGCTCTGTGACAAACATGCAGATTCTCTTTGGGTTACTGGTCTAGCAAGTGTCCAGTCTTCCCCTTCCATATGATGGTCTAGTTATAGCCTCAGAAACCATTTTGCCTAAGGGGGGAAATTACTCTTCTTTAAGGAATAGCTAGAATTCTTATAAGTGGTTTATTGTGCATCGGAGTCTGTGCGTCTTGCCCATTTAAACTCTTAAATGGGTCATACCCATGAGCTGCTACATGTTAGTTCCCCAGAAAGTGACAGAAATTTAAATGTGGAGCCTCCTGAGCCTCCATTTCCTCGCCACTGGTGGGGACATTCTGGGATGACGATTGCTGAATCCATTGTGGAAAACAGAATCCTCATTTCATATGCCAAGCTCCTTTTTTTGTATTATTAATTCCAAAAAAAAAACACGAAGAAATGTTCTGATCATAAATTCTCTTGGCATAGATGATATAAAAAACACAAAACATTAAAATGCCTTCTGGCTCTGTATGTGTCTGTGTTGAAAAATATTTGTTTTCCAAACCTCAGCCTCTCTCCTTTTTGGTCAATAATTGTGCACAGTATTTGCTTTGTAGTTTTGTTTTTCATGTCCATTTTGCTTAAGATAATGTCCTGTGTCTTTTTATTCTTCCAATACATTTACTCTACTTATTGTGTTTTATGCATAGAAGCAAACTGATTTTTTTCTCCAGCATACACATTAATCTTTCCCACTGAAATATTGTTGATGACCTTTTTATCACTATTTTTTAAATAATCGCCATATTCTATCAGATGGAATGAGAGAACAATGGGCCCCAATCATATAAAATGGATAGAGGCAAAATGTGCCAAAAGTAAAACCCAATACAGATGCTGAGAGCAAGGTTATATAATTGATTGACCAAATAAAGAAGAGCTTAAGTGTTTTATAAACTCAGCACAAGGTCAGAATAGGACTTCCTACTAGGCACCACTGATGGCGAGTCCTTGATGTCGCCCTCATTAGAAACATGATTTCCAGGATGAGGAATATAGGTCCTTACTGGGCAGCCACAGCTATGACAGTTAAGAAAGCATGGGTGTAGGAGACTCACTTGGTCATTAGAAAGGTGGGTATAACATCGCTGAGTGTCATGAAGTAAAGATTAGTTGTAACTGAGTGTCTTTGCCAGTGAGGACACATAAGGAGAAAGATGTTATAGTTCCATAGGATTCCCAGGTGTGTTCCCAGCACACAAGGAGCCAGAAGCAGGGCAACCCAGAACTCATGGGATACATATACAGATTCAAGAAATCCAAGGAGGGATGACTCCCTGTACATGAAGAAAATCTCCTCTTTCCTTCCCTCCTATAGGTTTTAATAAAAGCAACAGGGAATTAGAAGCCACTTGATCACCAAGTGATCTTTGTGTCAGAGAAAAGCTGTCTTTGGTAGGAACTGGAAGGTTTGTGTCTCATCTCAACCATTCTACTAACCAGCTTGAGTACATTTCTCAGACCCTCTAAGACCTCTATTTCCTGAACATCATGGGAAGGGTGACCAATTAGATGTGGAACACAAAAATCACCCAACTGGGCCTTTTTCAAATCTCTGATGAATAGTACTGTGAAATTTTAAGCTACTAAGTTTTGGAGTGATGTCTATTCCTAGAAATGCAGTGCTAATGTAGCATAAGCCTAATGAAGGGGGCACTGACTTTGAAGCCAGGAAGTGGAGCCCGGAAAAAGAGCTTTGAGGATACCATTGAGTCTCAAAGGACAATGGGGAAATGTGTTTTGGAGGCTGGGGGAAAGTTCAGTGAAAACTGTAATGTAGAAAATAGAAAATATATAATAAATATATAATATAAAAAATATGGAAAATATAGAATAAATATATAATGAGATGTTAAAACTGGGCTAAAGGAGATTCCAGGCAGAATGTCAAAAGCAGCCACTTGTTTCTTTTGACTCTCTGTAATAAAGTACTAATCGAAATAAATAAGGTTAAGCAAGAAAATGTACAACTTCCATACAGAATGTAGAGGAAATACAAGGAAGCCAGGACTTGCTGGTTTCAAAACCAACGTGCTTCATTCCCAGCTTCACTGGCCAATGAAATGATCTTAGTGTAAGAAATGGACTCAGGGTACAGATCATAAGGGTATTGCTGTAAGACCTTTGTTGAGGTGCAGATTTAAAGGTATGTTGGGTAGGGCTCCTATGAACCTTTGAGATATGCCTTATAGACCCTATTTGGTAGGCAAGAGGACCTTTAAAAATCTCAAGGGTAAAGCATTGTAAAATCTGTCATCTAGAAAAAATGGCTTCAAAATCCTTGAAGGCTTGTCCCATAGCACCCTGCGTCACAACAAGCCAGAGAAGAACTTACACAGAAGGTCACTGTGAGCTACTGGAATTAGCCTAGAGGAGTCATAGGAAGCACAAAGTTCTCTTAAGAGAACTGTACCATGGGAACACAGTACCTGGATAGAGACAACGTTAAAACGAAGAGACCTTTTCCCTCACAACTACTTTGGGCAGAAATCTGACTGAGAAAATGACTTAGCTGCAAACATTGGCTATTTCTTACATAAAAGAAAATGTGTAGTCTAGAGTCAAGAGTCCAAAGAGCAGAGATGGGAGCCATAGAGAACTGTCCCCAGAGAGGAGCACTGGGCCTAACCAAGGAGTGGCAATGTGTGCCCAACAGTACATCAGAACTGGCTGGGCATCTGAACTGGTCTGGGATCACCCTCTATTTTCACCTTTTTAAATGGGAATGTCTATCATGTTTATTCTACCCATGTATCTATCACCTTGTTTTTTGGCTCTGTCAGAGAACAGACAATTCATCTCTCCATTTCCCATAGCTTCAGATCCAGAGGACCCAGACCCAAAGAACCACACCTGGAGAGTCTCATTAGCATCTAGGCTGACTTCTAGAACAAGATCCTGAACTTTAGCTTGAGCCTGATGCTACAACAGAATGAAAATATTTCAGGTTTGGGGGGGGGGAAGTAAAGGTATTTGTATGTGGGTGAAATAAAAACAGTGTAGAGCCAAAAGGTAGATTGTGATGGGCAAAAGATGGTCACAGTTCCTTTGTCCCTCCTCCCCTGGAAAGGTAGAATCTAATACTGTTTCCCTCTAATCTCAACTGGCCTTGTTGACTTCTTTGACCAACAGAATGCAACAGAATGGGCATGCTGGGATTTTTGAGACTAGATAATACAAAATCTTGAAGCTTTTACCTGGACCTCTTAAAACATTTTCTGGGAGCTGTGAACCACTATTCAGGAAAAGACACAAGTCTGCATTCTAGTTGACAATCTCAACTCAGCCCAGCCCTCTAGCCACTGGTGTCAAGGATCACACATAGCATGAAGCTCTCTTGGACTCTGTGGACCAGCCGAAGATTGCAAAGTGACCACTGTCAATGTCATATAGAGTGAAAGAATTAATCAGCAAGGCCCTACCGGTATTCCTGACCCATGAAACTGTGAGAATATTAAAATAATTTTTATAAGCTTCTATGTTTGGGGGGAAGTTGTTATGCAGAAGTAGATAATGAGAACAAGATCTCTGTGTCTGTTTGCTCATCAACAAATGTGAGGTTTGAATCAGACCTCTAAGTTTCCTTCTAATTTTAACAAAATTAGCAAATTAACACTTCTTTTTTATTAAACGGCCACAATATTCTTTATAAAATTGTCTACAGATAATAAGCATTACCAATTAAGTTACTAAAACATCTGAACCAGAGTTAAAACACTGGGGAATTATGACCCAATATATACTAAGCATTCTGGCTGAGGATGGGTTAGCAGGGTTAATGTTTTTGTAGAGAGACAAAGTGATTTCTCTTCAATGACTCTCCATAGGGGTAGCTAACTACACCTAAATTGCCTTAAATATAGGACATCTAAGCCTTTCAAACAAAAAAATCTCCTTTGAACAAGACATGAAAATTGGTCTAGAAGATTAATTCCTATCTGCAAACATGTTGGCAACTATGGAAACATGGGGGTAAATTCACGCACTACTACTGGTTTAGCATGAGAGTTCCTAACTCAGAATTGAGGCATCCTTAAGGGATCCATGAGTAAAATTTAGGGTGTTTGTGTATTTTCACAAGAAAAAGTTACTTTTTTACTTTCCCTACCCATTAATGGAATTCAGCATTAACTTTAATTATAAATGCAGGGAGCAAAACAGAAAAGTAGTAGCAGTACCTGTGAGGGTTTTTTGCCAGTAGAAATCACCAATATTTTCATATCACGTAACAGTTGTTGCAGACATCTCAAATTATCATTTGCAATTATCACAACTTTGAATATAGGGCCATTAATGCCACTGACAGAGCTATTTTATAATGCATTAATAAAGAAATACATAGATACAGCTGTGTATATACATACATAATGTTATAATGTATATGTTTCTATATCACAAATTAGCTTTGGATATATTGATAACTATATTTTACCATTATTGGTTTTCTTTTAATGCTATGTGTTTTAATGTATATGTTTAAAAATATTATTCTGAGATGGGATTCATAGACTTCTCTAGAATTCCAAAGGGGTTCATAGCATCAAAAAAGATTAAAAATCCCTGATTTTTAGCCAACAGTCTTAGTTCACTTGACTCTCCAGTCACCACTACATTTTGAGTGCCTGTCATGTGCCCAGGGCAACCTTGCAGTCAGCTCGTAGATACCGTAGGTTTTTCTCATGTTCTACTTCCACTTTCCATTTTCCACAATAGTTGCTCAAAATATCATCCCATGTCTTAAACTCCTATCTTACTTCTGGCCCTTCATTCTTCACAGATGATACCACCCCATATTTCATTGTGGAGATGATAAAATATCCTCATTTTACCCATGCCCAATATTTCTATTGCTACCTGTATGTTCTTGTCTCGCCAATATATATTTCTAAACCATCTTAGTATGTTTCATGTTGCTATAGAAAAATAACAGAGACTGAGTGTTTTATAAGGAAAAGAGGTATACGTTGGTTCATGGTTTTATAGGCTGAAAAATCCAAGCTCTGGCAGGTATATCAGGCAAGGGCCCCATATCACATCATGACATGGCAGATGGCATCACGTGGCAGGAGTGTATATGAAACCTCTGAGAAGATGATGCAGATGAGGCCAAACATGTATGGTGGCCTCACTTTATAACAACCCACTGTCTCAGAAATTAACCCAGTTTCTGGAAATCTAACCTACCACAAGAGAAGGGCATTACTTACTTCCATGGGTGGTACCCTATGACCTGGTTGCATCCCACTAGATCCCACCTTTTAAAAGGTTCAATCACTTTTCAATGCCATGACATTGGTAATCAAGCTTCCAGCACATGAACCTTTAGGGGACAAATCTTTTCACAAACCCATATATTTTCTTGAGTTGAAAAGTCTAAATTTCTAGCTGCCCTACTAATCTTGAGTATCCTTTATGCACTTCACATTAAACAGCATCATTCATCAAAAGTTCCTGCTATCAGACATTCTGACTCACACTGACACTTAGACACACATGTTAACAGCACTTGTGCACACTAGAATCCTTGGTGCCATATTTGGATTTAATGTCCTCTCCCTCGCCCTCGAACATCAAAAATCCACATCTCTTACAACTCTTGCCATGACCATTTAATGACCTTTTAAAGAACTTCCCATTTTAGAATATCTCATTTTTTTTCAATCCTACTAGAATTATCTTTTTAGAACTCAGGTTAGATCATCTCCGTTTTCATCTTAAAAGTTGTACTGTATAGTCACGGGTTTCACCTGAGTTATTTGTCAACACATAGATTGCTGGGCTCCAATCCCAGAGTATTTGACCCAGTAAATCTGCATTGAGGCCTGAGAATTTGCATTTTCAAACTGGTCCCACGTGATACTGATGCTGGTCAGCCAGTCACACATGAAAATCCCTAGAACATTTATCTTTAAATTTGTTTGATTAGCAGTGTTTTCAGTAAAATTTATTCAAGTACAAACCCCCAACCTACATATGCCTAGTTATTTAGAGATTATATACATGTTCAAATACACTAACATAGTGGGTAGATGATAAAAATACATTTAAAATAATCACTTAAAAACATGAGACAAAAACAAGTAGAAAATTTAAGAATATTCTTCCTGCACCCAAATGGATCATGTATACACCACATCAGGAGATTCTGGGAGGGACAGAGATTAAGAATAAGCCCTGGGCTTCAGATGTTGAGCTCTATTCTCTTTGTCTTTCTAGTCAATCATATTCAGCCTGTTTCTTTCTAATCCTGGCTTCAGGCCATAGCAAGTTACAACCTTAGGAAAGTTCCTTAACATCTCTAAGCCTCTATGTCTTCCTCTGTAAAATGGAGATAATATTAGTTACTACTCATAGCATTGTTTCAAGGATTAAGTAAATTAATATGCATAAAGGGCTTAAAAGTTCCTAGCATATAATAAGTGGTTGATTCATGCTGACTATTATGATTGCTCCTGGTCCAGTGCCTTATGCAGTCACCATGCTGCTCAGTTCACTAGTTCCTGAATGAACACCCATTAGCTCAATGTCTTTGCTTATGTTTTATCCTCTGCCTGGAATATCCTTCCTTTATTTCCACTTGGTAACATCCTTCTCATCTTTCACAACCAAGCTGAAAATGTTATGTCTCCTGTGACAACATACCTGAAACTCCTGGCATAACTAATTGCTCTCTCCTCCATGTTCCCATCGTACTTCTACAAATCTCTGAATATCATCTTCCACAGTGTACGGTGTACGGTGCCATTTCCTCCAATACTGGCAGCTCCTTGGTGGTATGAACAGTGTCTCGCTGACCTATGTGTCCCTCACATCACCCAAGAAAATGCTTGGCACAGAGTAGATACTAGATGCTGGTTGTGAAAGAGGGTAAGAGCATGACAGGAATAGAGAGAGAGGGAAATATAGGAAAAAAGAGAGAAGGAAGATAAAAGAGGGGAAAAGGGGGAAATGTTGGTCTTTAATCCTCTCAAAACCAAACTATTTGAAAGAGCGTGACAATCCTATCCCAGCATGGTAGTCTAGCCTGTGACCTTGGATTCAGGTGCAGATGGTGTCTTCCCCAAGGGACTCTGCTCTTCAGCACTGCTTCCTCTGGCTACTTGGCCAAGGGGGCTGTGAGACAATGAAAAATAAATATCTGGTGTTTGTCTCCAGTTCCCGGCACAGAGATCCTAAATCCTTCAGAATCTCATGATTAATCAGGGTTTTTTTTTGGTATGCTAATGAAATGACTGGTGGGGGAGGGGTATACAGCTCCAAGATGAGGGAAGGTCCTTTGAAAGACCAAGTCTTGATTAGAATCTTGGAACTTTCAGCCCCACCCCCAGCTTCTGGAGAGGAGAGAGGGACTGGAAATTGAATTCATTCATCAATGATCAATAATTTAACCAGTCATGCCTCTGTTATGCACACTTCATAAAAACCCCTAAACAGTGGAGTGGAGAAAGGATCCAGGCATTCACATTCCTGAGGTGTGGTGTACCCCAATTCCACCAGAAAGACACTTTTAGAAAGAGGACCCTTCCATATCATGCCATAGGTACCTCTTCAACAGGCTGTTCATTACTATCCTTAATAATATTCTTTATAATAAATTGGTACATATACAAAACATGTTTCCCTGAGGAGGGTCATGGGAACCCCTAATTTATAGTCTGTTGGCCAGAAGTGCCACTGGCAATCTGAGACTTTCACCAACATGTGAAATGAGGGTGATCACAGGAGACTGAGCCCTTCACTTGTGGGACCTGCCCCAGCTCTGGATGGTTAGTATGAGAATTGAACTGTAGGATACCCAGTTGGTTGGTGTTTGGAGAGTTGGAGAATCAGTTGATGTAGAACACACACACACACACACATTTGGTGTCAGAGGTATCTGGAGTAAAATTAGTTCAGAGAGGCAATTAGGTTCATGTGGGTGTCCGCAGCCATCTCAAAACCGCAAGGGCTAACCTAACAGGTTCAGCACTTTGGACTATATACCATAATCAGCCCACATCCTGTTTACTTGAACAGAATGTCCAAGAAATGGTGCCAGAGCCAGCTAGGATTGATACCTCAATTCTTCTCCCTGGTTTCTATAATTTCATGGCCTTAGGATATCAAAAATGAATTCCTGTTCTCGGTATGAAAATTCTCCCCAGCTACATTAATAAGATCGCCTAAGCTCACAAGGCCCGGAAGGCTTCTAATTATGTTTCATTTGATTCGACCTGAAGGCCTCTGTTCCGGTACGTTCTAGTACACATCCATGTCCTCTAGTAAAATGTGTCAGTGTCCATACTCCCTGCATTATCAATATTGCCAGAGCTGTCTTTGGGGCTCAATGGCACTTTCAGTGGTTCCCTGAGTGGGCTTCTCTTCATAAATCCTTATTGCCTGCTGACTGTTTGAAAGGAATGGTGTAATCAAAGTACAGTGACCTTTTAATAAACCAATCAAAGCCCTTCAATCACCTGCTAACAAAGTGTGCCCTCTCTCCCTCCCCGTGCCTGGACTCACCCTTGAGTGGAGCTCTGTTCACATGCACTCATGATTACTCGACTACATTACTGCGAAAGAAAAGCAAGCTTCATATTGGATAAAGTCTATTCTTAAACCATGTCGCAGAGCAGAAGGGAGCCAGATATACCCTTGTCATCCCTAATGAAAAGAAGAATATCAGACCCATTAAAGGGCTAAGGTCCAATCACCCTTCAGTGATTTTTCTTCTTATCAGTGAAAATGCTCATTAATACTAAATATCTTTGCTTTCAGGCATGAACTACAAGATCTGAACAAAAATTTCATTTGTAATGAACACATTTTGTCAGAAGTAGAATTATTATGATTCTACTGGTAATAATAATAATAATAAAAGGCCATATCAAGGGGATAAGAGGATTCTATGTTCTCTCAGCTGGCAGAAGAGCTGTGAGACCTTCTGCCTGTACCACGGTCTTGGGGTGTTTCAGAGCATCTGTGCCATTAGTGTGACTATGAAATAATGAAGCTGATCTGTCAGACTAGAACATCTACCTCCAGAAATCATACATCCATTATTCACCTGATGATAAGTATATAGACTTCTTTTGAATAACACTGAGAGCCTATTTATGAGCCTCCCTTTGGTTAGTTTATAGGGATGCCTTGCCGGGCGTGGTGGTGCACGCTTGTAATCCCAGTACTTGGGAGGCTGAGAACAGAGGATCCAGGTTCGCAGCCAGCCTCCGCTAATTAGTGAGACCTCCACAACTTAGTGAGACCCTGTTTCAAAATAAAGAATAAAAAATAAGGCTGGGGGTATATCCTGGAGATAGAATGCCCCTAGGTTCAATCCCCAGTACTGACAAAAAAAAAATAGGGATGCCTTTTCTGGAATGTTAGTTTGTTGTAATAATACTTGGATACATAGGTAGAAGGTATACAGATGTCTTGGAATCTAGAGCTTCCATGCCTGGGTCTTCGTAAGGAAGAGATAAT
Organism: Glis glis; assembly: GCA_004027185.1. NCBI lineage: Eukaryota > Metazoa > Chordata > Mammalia > Rodentia > Gliridae > Glis > Glis glis. Next base: position 17,651 of record PVJS01029764.1, read on the forward strand.
AACGCTCTGTGATACAGGACTCAGCCTTCTTTTTTGACTTAGCATGTTTATTTCCCATTAGAGAAAATCTTGGGGATCTTCATATAGCACATCATTAACAAGTATTTATCCAATGAATAAGTGAATAGGCTTGACTTTGCCATTGTCCAACACACTAGACAGGTCTGTTATTCTTCCTAATCCTAATCCAACGACCACATTGTAGGAAGAAAAAAGACCCCATGAAACTGCCATCTCAGCCCTGAGTTCACTACCTCCAAAATATTTTAACATGAAATAATAAGACTATTACTTTTTTAAAGCTACTGTACTGGTATCTTTGAGCATTAAATAAGCCAGGCTTGATAGTGCACACCTGTAATCCCAGTACTTGGGAGACTGAGACAGGAGGATCACAGGTTCAAAGCCAGTCTCAACTACTTAGTGAGCCCCTCGGCAACTTAGTTACATCCTGCTTCAAAATAAAAAATAAAAAGGGCTGGGGATGTAACTCAGAGGTAGAATGCCCCTGGGTTCAATCCCCAGTGCCACACACAGACAAATAAAAGAGTTAAATGAAGCTCCTAATTGATACCCACACATACTACTGTTCCCATTTTACAGATAGGCAAACCAGTTCAGAAAGCTTAAGACACCTGCACCAAATCGCACATCTAGAAAGCACGAAGCCAGGCTTTTAGAGCCTGGTCTCTTCTGGCAAAGCCCTGTTCTTCTTAATGTGCCCACAACTGTAGAAGCCATGAATCAATAGAGCAATTAGAATTGTTATGTCTATTGTAATATTGAGTTAGAAAAAGGATTTGGTTTCAATAGATCAAAGAGAAAAGAAATTAGAAAGAGAGCCTGTGGAGAAATGTGCATGTGGAGAGTTGCCAGAAGAGAGGCCAGCCAAAAAAAAAAAAAAAAAAAGGATTTAACACAATTGCTTATCAAATGGGCAAAGGACAGGACATGGAATTCACAAGTGAGGACACATAATTAGAAGATAAATGGGGGAAACATTTTATTTCTCCAGATATCAAGGAAAGGCAAATTAAAACAACAGTCTTCTGCCTTCTGCAGCACCAAAGGAAAGAATGGCAGCACCCTATGTGTCTCTGGCAGCATTCTCACTGTTGTACTCCAACACACCTGACCACCACAACTTAAAGGCTCACGGTTCTGGAGATTTCAGAGGTTCAGGTCATTAGGGTTCATTAGGCCATGTGGAGTCCGCAGAGCCCAGAACATGGTGTGGGGAGCAGAGAGAGAAGGCAAGGGCTCTGGTCTCACATCACAGAGGCCAGAAGCAAGAGAGAAAGCAAGGAGAGGAGAGACCTTATGTAATCCCCACAGCCACTCCCCCAGGGGCCTCTCCTCAGCAACCAAGCCCCACCTCCCACCTGGCTGCTTTATTTCTGTGAGGTCTAGGGGGACATTATAAATCCAAACCATAACACTATGTTGTCAACCATGCAGTGAAACCCAGTACACAAACATACCCTGGTGAAAATACAATTTGAAAACCCCATTGGAAACCAATTTACCTATAATTGGCAAGATTCCTGCAGATGTTTATGTCCTTTATCTTAAAGAAAATATCTGGAAAAACAAAAAATGTCTTTAGGTATATAATGATGCAAACCATAGCAATATTCAGAATAAAAGAAGTTTGAAGTTAAATGCCCGTGAGCAAGAGGATGTTCATGTTCTATGGACTGTTAACATGGTAGAATTGGTAGAATGGGATGGAGAGAGACCTCAGGCCTGATCTCTTCTGATCTGAAACTGCAACAGACTTGTTCCTGTCTCCAGCTTTGTCTTCCCCAATCTAGGCTCTACTCTGCCATCACAGGGGACTTGTAAGTATGGTACCCCTCACACCCCTACACCTGTATGATAGAGTTCCAAGTGCTTAGAGAGGTCCCTGTAGCCTCCATGAGCTTTCCCTTGCCTTCTTCTTCAACATCATCTGAGTGGCCTCATGTGAAGGCCTCTGTTCCTACTGCACTAAACAGATCATGAACACACCCAGTTTTTTAATAAACATTTGTAACTCAATGAGTTGTACTGCAGCCACTACCAGGAATATCCTTCCTTCATCTCCACTTGTAAAATCCTCATTTTTCACAACTCAGTTAAAAATGTTAGGTGGGCTTTGTTCATGCATCTTTAGAATTAGTGGGATTTTATCTGTGCAACAAGTATCAGTCTTCAAATTTGAACTTATTTCCTCTCTGTGAAAATTTTCTTGATTTTCTATACTGCCATTCTCAAACAAAATCAAGCATGCTTTTCTTGGGGCATTTATTGAAGCTGTATAGACATTTATCATAGCTCTTGTGTATTAAACTCTTAGAAGCAATGGGTACATCATCAAAGCCAATCATATCAGCCTTTTATTCTCCAGCATTACATAATGCCTATTATAAGCCAACCACTGTTATGCATTATGTTTCCACTCTCCATATCTCAATAAACATTTACAACTCTAATAAGGTATGCGTTATTATTCTCAATGTAATGAGTGAGGAAGCTGAGGTTCAAGGAAGTTTAGTAATTGTTCAAGGCACAACTGGGCTTACAGCATAAACAAATGGGCTAGCTAAGAATTAAACCCTGATCTTTTAGGTTCTAGCTATCTATCCCCTACATTGTCTCATTCCCTTTTCCAACACAAGTAGCTGACACATAATAGGTGCTCAACAATTGTTAGAAAAATAAAATTATGTAGCAGTAAGGATAAGTGTTTACAATAGGTAGGGTGCTAAATGAAAAAGTAGAATGTGTAAACGCATCTACACACTGATCACTACACAACTGCAATAATATGTGCATATCTGGCAAAGACTGGATGAGAGTCTGGAAACAGCAATGGTCAATTTGTTAGAGGAACAAAATTGCGGTGATTTTAAAATTGATTTTTCCCTGGCATAGTATGTTTAAAGTTCTTACCAATACTGTTCAGGACAGGCAAGCTCAGGGCTGTCCACTCTTAGAGCTCCTAAAACATCAAGGTGGCACCTGACTAAAGGAACTCAGAAGGTCATAACTGGCTAGTCACCTGAATTTTCTTGTTGGAAACTGTATGCACGTCAGCATCCCAGACATCGATAAGTAGAAAGGTGAAGAAATGCCAGTTGTCTTTTGGGCTGAATGGTCATATATAAAGAGGACTTTCACAAAACTTCTGTGTGAAAAATAAGCAAAGACCACAATATCTCAGTACCATGTCATAGAACTAAATTCCAGAAATGACTCGACTCTCTAAGCAAATTCTCTACTTTAAGAAAAGTATGCATTGAAATTGTGTGAGAGAGAGGTAAGAGAAAAGAGAATGAAAATGAAAGTGAGGGAAAGATAAAAAAAAGAAGACAATGTTCTATCTATTTATTTATTTATTTTGCTGTACTGGGAATTGAACCCAGGAGCATTCTACCTCTGAGTTAGTTACAACCCCAACTCTATTTATTTTATTTTTTTTATTTTGAAACAGGTTCTCACAAAGTTACTGAGGGCCTCACTAATTTGCTGAGGCTGGCCTTGAACCTGTGATCCTCCTGTCTCAGCCTCCCAAATTCTGAGATTACAGATGTGTGCCAACATGCCCAGCTGAAAGCAATGTTATTGAATAGCAGAAAGAAAGAAAGAGAGATGAAGGAAGGAAGGAAGGAAGGAAGGAAGGAAGGAAGGAAGGAAGGAAAGAAAGAAGGAAAGAAAGAAAGAAAGAAAGATGAATTAAAACTCAAATAAATGCACCCATTGGTTTTTGTGAAAAAAAATCTCCCTGAAATTTTGCATTTCAGAAATTCGTATTCAATTTCCCTTAAGAAACAGGAAAAATTATGGTACCTTTAAAAGAAAGGATATATCAAGGGAAAGAAATGCTTTGGGAAGGTATATACATCTGGAATGAGGACTCAATAAATGTTTGTGGATAGACCATTAAATGAAAGAGTCTTATTTGTTGAGTTTCAGTTTCCAATAGGCATTTTTTCATGGCCTGTCAAAATTAAGGATACCTCCTCTCAAGGGGCAAGACTACATTTTACTTAATTTCCTATTTCAATGAGGTAAAAATTGCAAGTCAGCAAGAAGCAGAGACAAGCTATACAGTTTCCTCCATCTTTTATTCCCAACCAAATGCAGGATCAAGCAATACAGGATTGATCCATGCTGCTCTTGCCCTCCGCCTAAGGGTGACTGATGAGCAGAATTCCTCAGTTGTCCAAGTACTCTGGGTTTGCTAACTTAAAACATGTAGGTTCAGATGCAGAGTTTGCTGCAGGACAACATAGCCAATCTGAGCAAATCCATGACACTACCTCATATAAAGGTTTTGACTACTTGCATCATTGTAGAAAAAGTGAGCACGCTATGCCCCCCCAATGTTACTTGGGCCAGCATTCTGCATATGTTAAATGAAAATGTAAAACTAAGCAAGCATGATTTCTAAACAAAGAAAAAATTCAAGCAGGAAATCTGGGATCATTTATGATCATCCTTATGGCAGAGATTCAACTTCGTGGAAGATAACCTCTGTATCTTTGGGGAGGCACGAGGAACTCTGCATTAGTATTTGAGAACAAAATATAGTATCCATACTCATTAATCTTGAGTGCTTCTATTGCAAAAAATCTTGTTCCATGGGGGTGTCACAGCAGATTTCCCCCAGCTGTCACCGAAGGCTCAAGGCTGAGAGGGTAGAAGGTGGAGATAGATTGAGGGTAGGCTGGGGCTGCCCCAGCATTGTTGTGGTCCGACCACATACTCCCCTTTGCCAGTCTAAGGGAAGAGCACAACCTTATCTTAAAATCAGAGGCGACCCTCCTCCCACCCACCAGCAAAGCCACCTCCTTCTTCCCCTACTTTTGTAAGTCAACAAGAAAAACATTTCCTAAATAAGAAATTCATTTCTCATCAAAATAGAACTTTCTTTTATGTAGCTACATATAAGCTTCCTCACTGAAGCACCAAATTCAAAAGCAGCTATAAGTAAAAAGAATCCGCTCTTATCATAAATAAAAGATTGTATATGTGAACTTATTTGCAGTAAAATCTTACAATAAAAATATAATTTATGCCCTAGTTTCTCCTGTGTATTTTATGTAATATCCTAGTAAAATATTTCCATTTTACAGCATGTACCTATTAAAACCATTCCTTATAAAACTGTCGGCATAAAATAAAATACAAAAACTTAGAAGAAAAAGCAGAGGAAAAGAAAATATATCAAAAAGAGGTGACGAAAGGCAAGAGAAAGATGCCTGTGAAAATCCTCCCAGTGAGATATAAATAACAGTAATAAAGAGGCAGCGGAAGGTGCTGATAATTAATGAGGATATTTTAAGGTGAGAAATACTTAAATCCTTCTTAGAGTGTCATTCTTCTCTCCATGCTAACAAGGAATTCTATCATAATAAAATTTGGAGACAGGACCTTCCTAGTGAGGTAGAATGACTTTACAAAATAAGTCAATTAAAAAGAAAGTGCCCTGGAAATGGCAAATATTGCCTGTGAATATGTTGCTTGACATTTGATGGACGTTTCCTCTCCCGTGTACAGACGTTCCTCCTACCTGTAGGTGGAGTTGCAGCCTCTTAGCCAAGGACTCCCTAAAACCAGCTAATTAGATCTGCCATTCTTTCTTATGGTTGCAACTATTTACTTGCAAATGATTTAAGATTTATAGAAAACTTGATATAGAAATAGAAAAAAATTCCAGATACCCTTCTTTCAGACTCTACAACGCTTAACATTTTATTACGTTCTCTCTCCCCCTTTCTCAAATATATAACTACACATATATACGTATTTATGCATAAGCATACACACATATATACATACATATAGATACATATATATGTATGTATATATGTGCATATGCATATATGTTTGTCTATATATGAGAAATTTGCAACTTTCAAATGATCAAATATATACATACACATATATACACATGTATACATATATGTGTATATGTGTACGTATATATATGTGTGTATATATATAATAATTTGAGAGTAAGTTACAAATTTATGATGCCCATTTATTCCTAAAACTTCAGTTTTTAATTTGGGCACTCTCTTACATAACAAGAATAAAATTATCAAAATCAAGAAAATAATAAATAATACTACCAAATCTATAAGTCTTATTCAGACGTTGTCAATTGTCCTAATAACATCTCTTATGGAAAAATTAGAGAACTAAAGAAAGAGAAAAAAAGTTCCTGCCCAGGATGCAATCCAGGATTACATATTGTGTTCAGCCGTTCTACCTCTTTGTTCTCCTTTCATCTGGAACATTACCTCAGTCTTTTTTTTTCTGACCTTTGCACTTTTGGAAGAGTACAAGCCAGTTATTTTGTGAAATAATTTGGTTTTATCTGACATTTCCTCATGGTGTACTTGAATTGCAGTTTTGGCAGAAAGACCAGAGTGATATGTCTTTCTCAGCATACCACATCAGGAGGTGCATATCAATTTGTCCCATAAATGGTGTTTAATTGCTTGGTTGGGATGATGTCCCTTGTAAAATTACTATAGAAATTTTTTACTCAACACGTGGAGATCCTTTGGACTTAAGTAAATATTTTGTTGCTCATCAAGTTTTTTATACTTTTGTTGGTGCATTACAGTCTCACATAATAATGTAGTTCACAGTGACAGTGACATACATGCACACAGCACTTGGTGGGCTTTCCCCCGGCTCCCTCTCCATTCCCCCCTTCCCCATACAGGATATTGAGATTGACATTGGTATTCTCACATATGTACATAATGTCAATGGAAGTGACTCCTTCATTGATTCTCCCTCTCCCCTACCCATTCCCCTAGACCACCTCCCTGGCTCCACTGGAGTTTCTCCCCCATTATCTGAAGTCCTTGTGGTATCCTGATTTCTACCTAGCTTCCACAT